>VVHJ01004378.1:5422-22008 GCA_015107715.1 Tylochromis polylepis | reverse complement strand
AAAAAAAAAAGTGAGCCCCTTTAATTCAGTTCATTCGTTCCTTCTTACCACACTCTGTATGTGTGTGTGCGAGCTGCAGCACAGCCAATCAAATTAACCAGATTTTTAAAAACAAACAAACAAACAAAACAAAACGCTCAAGCCAAAAAATTTTCATTGAATGTTTATTCTGTGAATTTATAGTTTAGAGAAAGACTATTCTTGCAGCTAAGTTTAATTGAGCTGTATATTATAGAGGTGCAATTTCAAAATTTGTGTATATTTTGTAAGTTCACTTGTTTCATCAGGTGTTGAGATAAACGCAGATTTAAAAAAGAACACATGATCTATTGTTTACATTTAACATATAATTGCAACTTTTTTTTTTAAAGACTCGAAAAGACTTGAAATTCAAAGTTTTGGACTTGGGACTTGACTTGAGAGTTGTCCATTTTGACTTGAGACTTGACTCTGACTTGAGGATAAAGACTTGAGACTTACTTGAGACTTGCAAAACAATGACTTGGTCCCACCTCTGCATGATAGCACCATGCAGTTGTTGCAGATTTATTGGTAGCACATCCATAATGCAAAACTGTCCCACCATACCCCAAAGGGATTCAGATCTTAGTACTGTGGAGGTAATTTGGGCTCATTTCAATGTTCATGAAACCAGTTTGAGATCATCTGAGCTTTGTAACATGGTGCGTTAACCTACTGGAATCAGCCTCCAGTAGATGGGTACACTGTGTAAAGAGGTGTTTAGCAGCAATACTCAGGTAGGCTATGGTGTTAAATGATGCTCAGTCAATACTAATAAAGAAAATATCCACCATACCATTGCAACACCACCCTGAGCGATTGACAGAAGGAAGGATCCATCCATGCTTTAATGTTGTTTGTACCAAATTTTGACCCTAGCATCCAAATGTCTCAACAGAAATCAAGACTCATCAAACTATGAAATGTTTTTCCAATTTTCTGTTGTCCGATTTTGTTGAGCCCATGCGAAATTGTAGCCTCAATTTCCTGCTTTTAACTGAAGGGAGTGGTATCTTTTGTGGTCTTTGCTGTTGTAGCCCATCTGTTTCAATGTTCAACATGTTGTGTGTTCACAGATGGATCCACTGTTGGAGCAAGTGGTTATTTGAGTAACTGCACAAAGCAATCTGGCCATTGTCCTCTGACCCACTGGTATTACTATAACAAGGCATTTTTCCCCAGATAATTGCCGTTCACTGGATATTTTCAGTTTTTTGTTTTGTTTTGTTTTTTTAGACCATTCTCTGTAAACCCCTAGAGATACAGGAAAATCTTAGTAGATCAGCAATTTGTAAAATAACAAAGAGTTAATCTGTTAGTCCTTAACACAGGTGTAACCAGACACTTTGCTTAATGTCTTCTTGGCCATTGCTGTGGATAACCTTGCCAATGCACAAGAGCTAACAAAGGTAATAAAACATGAATAACAAAATAGGCTAATTAAAAGAACAAGTCTGGACTAATGTGCTTTTACTGCTGGAAGACTCTCTTTATTAATGCTGAAAAGTTTTAATAATCTCCCCTCTTTCGTGTCCATTTTTGTGCTTTCTTCTTTTTCACTGTCTGATTTTGTTCCATTATTTAAAATTACAGATGTTACAGCTGTTCATTTCCTCTTGTGCTTTTCTTCTTTTGATCAGGATGAAGAGGAAGCAGAGGCAGCGTTCAACCAGAAGCATGCTCTGCAGAAGGCGAAGGAGGTTGGACCATTGTCCTCCTTCATGTCCTCAGAGTAAGTGCTGTATGCAGCCTCTCCTGCCTGACCTTCTCTCCTCCCTCTGTCTCTCTTGTCCTCCCTCTTGTTCCCTTCTTCCGCCAAGAAGTGCGTCTAGTCTTTCATGTGGTGCAACAGATTTTGGATTACTAATGAAACTACAGAATCTAGAACAGTTAGATGTGCCATCAGTACAGATGATGACCAAAATCGAGTGTCGCTCTCAGTGCTGGCTCGTAAAAGTTAAACATCTCTTAGAGGCTGTTGAGTGAATCAGTTTTAGGTGCTGTCCCACTCCAGACCTATTGGTTTGTGTCCACTGAAAGGTCTGCTATCTATCTTCTGCCTGATCCCTGCACTGTAATTTGCTCCTAATTGAAGTCTATGTCTCCATGGTTACTGGCTTCACTCTGGGGTGGGAGGTGCTGACATAGTTGTTATGGAAACAGGATTACTTAGGATCCAAATTAAGGGTGGTGTGTCCATTACAGTAATACACGCCTGTGCCTCTGCAAAGCAGATGTTTTCACTGGAAAATGTTATTAATAAAGTGATGTGACCTTATTTTCTCAGTGTCCAGATCTCCAGCTTTCAGAATAGATGTTTTTGGGGTTTTTTCCTTGGGAACTGATTGAACATTGCCTTGACATAGTTGGTGGAAGTGCATGTGCATGAACACAGGTGGGGACCTCCTGCTCTGTATGCACGCTGTGTATTGAGAACCAAGCAGTTTGTTGCATGGGCATGAAGAAGATTCTATGGGAACACAGAATATTCACATAAAATTACTTACTTTATTTATTCTTTCTCTGTCTTTCTTTCTTGAGACCTTGCCCTTTCTGTTAAAGGTTCTTGATGGAGAAAATAAAGGTTAAAACAAAACAGAAGAAAATTGCTGAGTATTAGCTTCCCTTGAACCAGACGAGGGTCCGGCCTCTTATCAGAGCCCATAGAAAAGACTGGGAGGGTCATCTTGACAGAGGACACTTTGAACTTTAAGGGTTTCTGGTCTCATCTCTGATGTCAGCAGTGAAACTGTAGCAGTGCCTGCCCCTGCTAGCCCTGAAGAAAGTTTTTGCATGGCAGCATTTCCTTAGTTAAAAAGGTGCAAGACGCTGCACGTTGGAGGTTGGTTGTTCTCTCATCTTGGGAACAGCATGCTTCTGGTCAGCATGATCAAAGGAAGAAAAACAGAAATATATGCACACACACTCACTGAGAATGGAATATTTTGGTAGTTTTCAGTGTGTGCTCAGTTTTTCTTTCACCGGGAAGTCTTTAATCCCATTCTCAAACACTCCTTAGTATTCTGAGTATTTTCAAGCTAATATTTTGAAGCTCGGCACTTGAATTCCCCCGTTAGCTCTACTAGCATGAATGCTAATTTGTGAGTGCTCTGAAGTGGCAGTCGTGCTCAGAGCTGCATCCCAGTGTGCTGGTTTTGTTCAAAGGGTGTCTGAATATGTACTCTATGTTTGCTGACGGAGCCCATCTCTGTGTTTTCTACCTGTCCTCATACTGTAGCTCAGAATGTGTAACATTTCAGTCTACTCAAGATGTCTTTTTGTTATTTATGTTGTGCTTACTGTTGATGTTTATTAATGTTGTTTAATTGTTTCTGATACTGCTACCATCTTGTTTGTCAATGTGCTGCTTGGCTCCAGCGGAGACACACACCAAAGTATCTGGAATCCATTTACTCTCCCAAATTTATCCTTTATTCATTGAGAATTTTTTTTTAAAGCAATGTGTACAATAGAGTCAGAATAAATGTGGCATTAATATTTTATTATATTTATGTGTGCAGAATTCAGAAAATAGTTTCTTCCCTCAAGCAATGAATAATAAATTCACAGCAGCTGGTAAATGGCATGAACAGTCTGGATAGTTGTTTTCATGACCGCGGTCTTTGTGTGAGGCACCAGTTTGCTGTGTGTCTCCTGGCCTGTTTTGTCTATGCTTACAAAGCACTAATGTCTTGTTTTCAACCAATCGCTCATTGATAACACGGATCACACAAGAGTCCACGCTCCAGTAAGTAACGCTGTCTGTTCAACTCTCTGAATCGCTCACTCATAAATTCATCTTGTGTAGTGTTCTGTTCGTGCTCTGTCCTGTACCTTCCGACTCTCCAGCATCATTTAAATCTACATTTTTTTCTAAGACCTATTCCACTGACATCATTTTGCATCGTAGCATTTTTGTTTTTCAAATCACACAACAATTCCTGGCTTAATTTTTCACCCAACATCTTCATCGAAAAAAAAAATTGCTTCATGTTGGATGAAATTTCTCTTTGTAACTGGTAAATCACTCAAACATCAACTCCAAGCACTTGAGGTGTGCTGTGATATTAATGTGATATACATGTTTTGACTGCAAATGTACATTTCATAAAACAAAAATTCAAAAATGAAGCGTTTCAATGAAATCCCTTATTTTGTAAATATGCAGCAAACGTATGACAGACCTAGATCTATACATTAAGACAGCTAAAATAAAAACATTTCAGCACAAATGCTTACAGAAACCTTATTTTAAACTTGCTTAATGTTTTCTGTGTACATGTGCTGACATCATACCTCATTTCCTTTTTCCAGGGGAAGCCGCAGGAGGCGGCCCTATCTGTACAGGAAACGAGCCATTCACCGCAGCAGGCCTACCTATGCCTGCTCCCTGGAGGAGGCCCATGGCAGTGTCAGGGAGGGCCGCCCACCCCCACCACTCAACCCCTCTAACTCTTTCATGTCCAGGAGAGAGAGAGGAAAGAGGATGACCATGTCAGTGTGGGAGCAGAGGACCAGCCAGCTGCGGAGACACCGCCAGATGTCCAGCCGTGAGATCCTGTTCAGCAGCCCCACCGAGGAGAAAGATGGTCCTCCTGCCTCGAGCCAGGCTCACATACGTCCACTTTCACTGCACCGCAAGGCCATGCAAACACCATCAGGGAGTATAAAGCATCTGACAGATCCCCTAGCCTCCCCAGCCAAGACCCAGCCTTCAGGCTCCTCCATATCTGTGGATGTACCACTGGATGCAGCTCTGTCTGGTGACATACCCGAATCAGTGGAGCCAGAATCAGTGGATCCTACTGATTCTGTGTACATGAACATACCAGAGCCACCTGAATCAGTGCCCATCCCTCAGAGCAAAAACCTGGATGTTAATCAGAGTCACAAACATGTCAGTGAGCGTCATAGCCCCAGATTGAATGGTGAGCGTCAACACAGGGCAGTAAAGAAGTTTAGACCCCCAGATAATGGGGAGGCACTGACTCCAGACATGGGAGGTCATGGTGGAAACAGGGGCAGGAAGGACTTGTATCACTATGACCATCAGACCAGGACCAGAAGTCAGGGGTCTTCTCCTGGAAATGGAGGCCAGCTGGCGAGTTGCTCTGTCATCGGGGAAAAGAAGAGAAATCCTGGGAAAGTAGAAGAGCATGCAGAAGATGCTAAAAACAAAGAGGGAGAGGTCTCCAAACATGATGAGAGCAGGTGAGACAGACAAACAGCTGTTCATCAAATGTCTTTTTCGTAGCTGAGGTTATTTGGCAGATAACATTTAAGAGCAATGGAATGATCAAATGGAAAGGGAGAATGAGATCCATAGGGCCCAGGTTAGATACATCCCTGGAGATGACATTTTAATGCCAATACTTAATTACGTGACTTGGAAAAGTTATGTAGCAACGTAGAAACATGTTATGTGGATGCAATGGAGAAAAAACACAACTTCTAATAAGATAACAAAGTAATATCTGCATCTTTTTTTTTAATTTTAATTTAGCTTTTTGTCTTTCAGGCACCTTTGAAAATTAAATGCTAAATCTCATGTGGCTAATTTGAATAAAATTCAAACCTAATCTAATATTAGTTTTCTTGCATTCTGCAAAAAATAAATCTAACTGTGCTGCGAGGAATTATTGACAAGGGATAACAAAAGTGTGTGGATTTGGAGTTGTTTGCACTAGCATGTCACAGCTTAAGGTCCTTTCATCAACCATTCATTGGCACCTGTACATAAAATTATCTCTCTGTTCTCCATTCATGTCAGCAAAACTGACAAATGATCTGGCAAACAAGATGTAAGAGACAATCTAATCTGTCATGGTTTTTGGTCATTTCATGCCATGTCAGAGATGTTGAAAGGACTGAGGTCAACATTTCACACTTGGCTTTAAATTGCCGTTTTAATTGATCTCAGTATGTTTCCTTTAAGTCTTTATTTGTATTGTGCTATCATAACTTTCTTTTGTCTGACCAGTGACCAAACTTGTCTTTTAAGAGTACTACTCTAATCTCTTCTTAATTCTTTCATACTCAAACTTTTATTTCTTCACCAGCTTTGGAGTTGATAGATTCACTACCCAGCAGCAGCTATCCTGCTGCAAGCATATCACAGCAAGACAGCTGCTGCTCACATCTGTCCAGTAATATGTTCCTCTCTGCATCTCCAGACTGAGTGATAAGAGTGCAGAAGGGGACAGCGCTCCAACAGATAACCAGAGCCACACTGGTGATCAGTGTCCCCAGAAGCAAGAAGAACCTCCTCAGCCTTCAGAGCCACCTGCACCTGCTGTCCCAGAGGACAACAAAGAAGAAAAAGAGATGCAGCACGAACAGGATAAATCTCAGCTAAGCTCCAGTGTGATCATTGAGGTGCCTAATGTGCAGCCATCTCTCGAGCTCTCCACAATCAAAGGTAATGGACCAAATATAGATTTGTGATTTTCAGGTACTTTGCAATTTCTTGTGTTCTCTAATGATTTGTGACGAGGCTCCTCATATTTGCACCTTTGTCTGAAAAGTCATCAGTGATCCCTTACGTGGGACTGGTTTCATTCTCACAGGTGGATGATCTGCAGCTATTAACTCTGTATCACTTTTAAACTCAAAAAAGCATTTTTTAAATGTTCTAGTAATTTTGCTGTAGAACATTTTCTTTCTGAGTAAGGATGCAGTTATAGAGACGTGCATGATCTCATATCTATTACATTTAATTTACATAGTAGCCTCCAGAGATAAAGCATTCTAGGAAACAGTGAATCATGTCATCACCTAAGCCAGGCCCCACAGTTCACAGCTTACTGCTGCTAGACTTCATCACCTCTCGCTGGATTTTTCTGATTAAATATTCCCACAGAAAACTCAGCTTTCAGTTTTTAGGTTGGCTTTCTGAGGTTAATGCTATCCTAGTGGGCAGATTATGATAAAAACAGAATCTCCTTCTTCTGACCCTCTGCAGTCAACAGTAAGGACCCTGAACAGTGTAAGTCAGAGAAGGAGGAATCAGAAGAGACGAAGCCAGCCAACTCTGTGATCCCAGACAGTATGTTCATCTTCAGACCTGACAACCCGTAAGTTGCTGTCTCTTACATGGACTATTTTATAATGTTGGTGTGATAAGGGAATAATAGTGCAGTAGTAGTAAAGCAGCAGTAGTAGGATTTGCAGAGAGAGATGAGAAAGTTTGATTAGAAGGTCAATTGCACTCTCGTGTTTCAGAGTCTCCGCTAGTTGCCAGACAACCTCACAGTAAGTAATGCCTTAATGCCTGGATTATCTGGGCTTGAGCCCATTGGATTTCAAGCAGCCAGGGCTCTCACAAACTCTCAAAATGTTTTGTAAAATTAACGGTGCATTCAAGTGTACCTTGTAAACCCAGAAGCCAGTAATTAAATAGAGAAAAAAGCAGTTTAATATGGCTAAGTGTCAGTGCTTTTATACATCTGGCATTTTCTCAGTCTTAAATAAAGAACATTTTTAATAATCTCATCAGGGACTTCTTTTAAGAGATTTCAGTCTTTAAAATTAAACAAATCATTAAATTAAATTGCTAACAGTAGCTATCAGCTGCAGGATATTCATGTATTCAGGCTGTGAATGTGAAAAAAAACATATGATCACTGGCAGTGTAACATATGTAGAATAATTCTTAAAATTTTGCAAATACTGGTGGTCCAGTCAAATGTAGCGATACACTTGGCTTTAAAGTGTTAAAGCCAAGTGTATCGTATTTGATTCATGAGTTTTTGTAAATTTTTGAGACTTCTGTGTTATGGGGGTTTTCTTTGGCCAACGGCCAAAATAAGCAAAACTAAACTAAAAAATACAATTTTAAGGAAAAAATTGCAAAAATGCCTCATATAGCAAATATGATACAAATTAAAAATCATATAGGCAAATTAATATTTTCTGTCAGTTATTTCATGGTTCAGGCTTTAAAGTGTTAAATCCACTTTCCACTTAGCTGTTTGTTTCCAGTTACCTGTGCCACTTAACTTCAATATTTAATATGAAGTAATCTTAAAATGCAACAACACAAAATGCTGTGAGCTAGAAGTAAATATTCCAGTGCAGTTGTTCCTAACAAAATGGTCTGCTTTTTTTCTGCAGTGTGTCACCCCTTTAATACCCACATATTTAAATCTCCAAACATTGAAGGAAGCAAAACTGTTGCATTTACTGAGATCAGCAGCAGATTTTCACAGTTTATAAATTAAAAGGCTCAGCGGCATGTTATGCATCATCATGAACCACAGATTCTAACTTGTAAATGATGAAGAAAATGACAGTCAGTAACATTTCTTCAGAAACAGCTTTCATAGCAAAGTTTTCTAAATGTGAGATGTCGCAGACAGCACAATCAGTGCACAACTACAATTCACAAATAGAAGAAGAAGCTGCAGCTCTCACTCTTGTAGGAAATTCTGATATAGGTGATCAGGCACATATTTACACTCAACAGAAATGTTTCTGGGATTTTTCATGACTCTCCTATAAAAATCTGCAAAATCTCTAAATCCTCTTAATTTATCTTTTATTTAGTTGCTGGTAGTTTTCAGTCTGAAACAGTGCAGCTTGGTGGCATAAGGAGAAGTTGGACCCAAATGAGATATTTGTTTGATATATTTGTTCGAAATGAACAAATAAGAAAACAAAATGTTGATCTATTTTTTTTTAATTCTCCATTTTCATGTGTTCGGCATACATATGAATTTGTAATCCTTGCATATAAGTGTATAAATTGTATTGTTTAAATTGTATAAATTGTATAGTCTTCTTCTTAGTAAACAGGGTACCAATCTGTGCTTTACATGGTCTCCACTCTGTTCTCTCCAGTGTGCGTCGAGCATGTCATTATGTGGTGAACCTCAGGTACTTTGAGATGTCCATCCTTCTGGTCATTGCTGCTAGTAGTATAGCACTGGCTGCTGAGGACCCTGTAGCCACCTCGTCGCACTGGAATAAGGTTTGTGTTCACACTAGTGTATGAATCACCTGTCTGAGGCAGGTGTTACGTGAATGTCTCAGTAGAGGATACAGTCTTTCTGCTTTTTTAATCACTCTCATCCTGAGATATGAGTTCAATCACGCTTTATCAGCACTGCGGGTTTCTCAGCTCCCCTCAGGTAAGCAGATTAAATATCATTAAGAACAGAAGGGGAAAAAAAATCCTTAAACTGTTTTGCAAAAGGCCGCTTGATGGGGGGGCAATTATATCTGATGAGTGTGGCAAATGGGGTCTGAAACACACTGAGCCTGGTTATTCACTGGAGGAGTGAGGCTAATCCTTTGCTGTATTAATGTAACTTGAGGGGACTTTTTCCTGCTAAGCAGCTATCTGGAAGCATATGAAAGAAAAAAAAACATTGTGAGATCATTTTTGCTTTTTGAAAAACTCATTGTTTGCTGTGCCCTTTGTGTGTGATCTCTGATCTTTCTAAAGCATCTCTGAATGTGACTTTACAGGTTCTGCGCTATTTTGACTATGTGTTCACTGGAGTTTTCACATTTGAAATGATAATAAAGGTGAGTTACTATGTAAAAATGTCAAGAAAAGAAATGGTGTTTAATCATGTAAATGTACCTGTTTTGACCAAATAGAGCTAAATTTAAAGACATCGTGTAGTTTAACCAGATGAGTCCAGTAACAGATCACAAAACAAACTGTTTCCACAGAAAAACAGTTTCTTATGAAAACATATCTGACTACCAAAGCAGTTGAAGTAACTGGTAATTTATGTTAGAATTAGGAACTTCTGCTGTGTTTTAGCCTTGAAGTAACAAACATTAATTTATTGCAGCATGTTGAAGGGCTGTATTCTTTCATCGCTGACTCACTATTATCTCTAACTTACTGCATGGCTCTGTGTTGTCTTCAGATGATTGATCAGGGTCTGATCCTCCATGATGGCTCCTACTTCAGAGACCTGTGGAACATGCTTGATTTCGTCGTAGTGGTGGGAGCACTGGTGGCCTTCGCCCTCACGTCAGTCACATGATTTATTTTTATTACTCTCATGAGCTAATCATATGTCTTAACACAGAAGTGTCTCTAAATCAACTGTAAGTTATCTTTTGCATCACAGTCTGTTCCATTTCCTTTATGGGTTTGTAACTGTTGTTATAAATGTCCCTCTCTCCTGCTTTAACTGTCTGTGGATGATGCCTCTGTGGGATTGACCAGCAGCAATGTGATGGGGTAAAAGACTAAGAAAAGTCATCTCTTATGAAAAATACTATACTATTTATTTCTCAATAAAGAAATAAATACTAAAACTTTAAATGTGGTAATTTAAATTCCTGTATAATGTCAAATTAGTAAAATATGTTATACATGCAGTGACAGTGGGTTAAAGGTGAAAAAAAGCAGTTCTGCAAATAAGAAGAGACAAAAATGGGACATTAACGGATGTTCACACTGTGTGTTTCTGTACAGAAATAACAAAGGACGTGATATTAAAACCATCAAATCTCTGAGGGTTTTGCGTGTCCTCAGACCACTGAAGACCATCAAGAGGCTTCCTAAACTAAAGGTGTGAAATACTTTTGAATATAGTTGGCTTATTTGTCTGTTTTTGTTTTTATGAAGCAGTTCATTTAAAAAAAAAAAAAAGATTCTGAGAGTTTAAAGTTATACCAAAGAGAAATCAATTTCCCATAATTCTCTTCCAGTTACAATTTAAAAGACAGAATTCAAATTTGGTCAATCATATACAACTGTAGGTCAGAGGAGACCTCAAGCATGAACTTGCATGTTGCCTTCAGGTTTAGAGTTTCCATCCTTTGTTTCCTGTTATGTATTCCAGACAATTGAGTTCAGTTTTATTTTTGTAGCACTAAATCACAACAACAGTTACCTCGTAGTGCTCCGTATTGTAAGTTAAGACTCTACAATAATACAGAGAAATTTTATGCCTGCATTAGCTATGTACTACAACAGCTTACATATGAGTGGCTGTCCTTTGTTTTTCTCATAACTGTTTGTTGCAAACCAGAGAGAACAGAAATAAAATGAGCAGACAGACAAGGTAATAAACCATGAGCTGGCAAGCTGTGAGCACTGAAGCATGGAGACCCGTTGTAAGGGATTGGATCTCCAAATCTGCTGTTGATACCTTCAGAAAGCCTCGAGAAGTATTGCTCAAGACCACTTTAAAAATAACAAGGTGGTCTGGCTTCCTGGAAGCAAAATATAAAGAAGCTGGGGCTGGCCATGGTTGATCAGTATCTGAATACATATATATGTAAGGTTCTTAATCTCACACTAGATTTTTTTTTCTACACGCGTTCCTCTTTTCCAGGCGGTGTTTGACTGCGTAGTGACGTCTCTAAAGAACGTCTTCAACATCTTAATCGTCTACAAGCTTTTTATGTTCATCTTTGCCGTCATCGCTGTTCAGCTCTTCAAGGGGAAGTTTTTCTACTGTACCGATAGTTCGAAGGACACAGAGAAAGACTGCCAGTAATGCTCTTTTATATCTATAAATTTTATATATTTAATTACAACTTGAAAATATTTGAGGAGAATGGGGTTAATGAACCTAAATATGTAAGTGTGATGGTATGAGCATCTGTGTGTTTTTGTGAAAAGGAGAGTTGGGTGTGATTGAAGTTGAGGCTGAGGGTGGGAGGTGACACCCCCTAGAAGTAGAGGAGAAGGGAAACCAAGACCAGTGACAACAATGACAACAATCACCAAAAAAACGTAATCATGATGGAAATAGATGAGTTCATCTGTTTGGTTATTTTTGGTTGTATTTTCCTTCAGGGGTTACTATATTGACTACGGAAAAGACAAGAAAGAGGTGAAGAGAAGAGAGTGGAAGAGGCATGAGTTTCACTATGACAACATCATCTGGGCACTCCTTACTCTCTTCACGGTTTCCACTGGAGAGGGATGGCCTCAGTGAGTTAATTTTAGATAGAAATTTTCATGCCGGACAGCCAAATTCAGCTTTTCTACTTGTCATCTTTCTTTCATAGGAGCCTTGTTTAAATTTATGTGCATTTATAACATTTTAACATCTGGCTTGTCCTCTGGTAGTGTTTCAGTATGACCTTTCATGAAGGAAATTTACTAGATGTGATTAATTCAAGAAATATATTGCCATTTTTTAATCTTATGAAAAGGCTACAGATCAAACGGGGCTCCTGGGTTTGTACTATCCCAGCCCTTGTTAATTGGCATTTGCCAGGAAATAAACCTTCAGAAAATTATTTCCTCAGCCACTTGGGAAATTGTCATTTGCTCTCCATCTTGGTGAACAAATTCTTAAAAACAATTTCAGAAGAAAAAGCTGCTATAACACACAATCTAATAATGTTCTCAAAGTGTAACAGTTCAGAAAGAGAAAATTTCCTGCACAGAGTAGAGCTTTCTGACACAACTTCCTCTACTTCCAAGATGCACGGAGAATAAGGCTGAAGCTCCAGCAGTGCTTCTAGTATAAAGAACAACTTTATTGCTTGAGCAGCATTTTGGTTTGTAGCCTTCATCAGGAGCATCACTGATGATGCACACACCGTCTTAGGTTTTGGGGGACCGATATGAAGGCTGATATAAACTGTTTTGTTTTTGTTGGTCATGGTTTGATTACCATCTATATCAGCATTGGTTTAGCATTGCATCGCTGCTTTCCCAGGGTTCTGCAGCACTCTGTGGATGTAACAGAAGAGGACAGAGGTCCGAGCCATGGCAACAGGATGGAGATGTCGATCTTCTATGTCATCTACTTTGTCGTCTTCCCGTTCTTTTTTGTCAACATTTTTGTGGCTCTCATCATCATCACCTTCCAGGAGCAGGGAGATAAGATGATGGAGGAGTGCAGCCTGGAAAAGAATGAGGTAATGATACGTCAGTGTCTTTTTTCTTCTGATGGCATCCTGTTCAGACAACAAGAAGACATGCAGAAATCAGTATTGGTACAATCTAGTGATCTGACCAGCTAGGTGAAATTTATGCTTGTTAGGATGCTGCTCGCAGCTCTTCTTGGCAGTCAATAATGTTAGAGATTGGACATGGAAATGCTCCATCAATCAAAAATACAGTACAAAATTGTTCTCTTAGGATCAGCAAGTCTTTTCCTTTTGTCTAATCAGAATTTCAGTGCTTTGTCCTCACATTTATTTTATGGCACACCTGATTTTTTCTGCTCACTGCTGTGTTTTAACTATCATCCACATGCCTGTCCTGTTTGCCCCCTCCGTTCTCTCTGTATTTCAGAGGGCATGCATAGACTTTGCCATCAGCGCCAAGCCCCTGACCCGATACATGCCACAGAATCGGCACACGTTCCAGTACCGTTTGTGGCATTTTGTTGTGTCACCTTCATTTGAGTACACCGTCCTGGCCATGATTGCACTCAACACTATCGTGCTGATGATGAAGGTGAGGAAAAGGAGGAAACGACAGGAAAGAAATCAGAGAACTTATTAAATTTTGCATTTTTTAATGAGAGCAGAACATTAGATTAGTGATAAATGAAAGCAGAAGAGCTATTATCTGCATCACATGTCTTTCCTTTTTCTGCAGTGACTACTTAGTCTGGTGTGTTATTTTCCACACATCCATTTGTTAATCGGAAAGCACACCTTGCATCACTTCTCAGCAACATATTCTGTGATGAAAGTGTGACTGTTAACACTTTGGTTTTAAAATAAGCCAAGGTGCGTCACTCTGCGGTAAAATAAAGGATGTGCTCGTCTCTCAGCACCACCTAAACACGCTGTTATGTTTGCATTTGGATCTGCTGATGTGTTACCAGTATTTATTTTCTGATCTGGCCTCTTCTGGGGCTGTACTGGTTGTTCAGACAGACAGGCGCTCAGTGACTCAGCCTGTATTAAATATTGATCTATAATGTCCGTGCACTGCTATTTAGCATGACCTCATTAACTGTGGCCGCCGCCCCTAGAGGAATGACTCCTTTTATAGTGCGACAGACGAGAGGTGCAGAGACAGAGGCACTATTTATGGGTCTGGAGGAATCTTCCATCAACCTGTAGATCTACAGAGTGCAGGGCTAAAGTTCACACATATCAGAGAAGAGGTTGATGCGCAGTGAATAGGCTAGAAAATGATCCACTTCTTTTGCTTACTTATAATAAAGATCACTTTACACTTACATCTGCCGCTTTTGTGTTTTCAGTATTACTCTGCCCCGCCGGCATACGAGGCTGTACTGAAGCACCTGAACACAGCTTTCACTGTTCTCTTCTCTATTGAATGCATCCTTAAGATCTTGGCCTTCGGCTTTCTGGTGAGAGGAGACAAAAACACACAAAGCCTTAGAGTGAATTCAAGAACTGTTTGGAAATGACTCAGAAAAGCTTTCCTGTTTCAACAGAACTACTTTCGAGACACATGGAACATTTTTGACTTCATCACTGTTTTGGGCAGCATCACTGAGATTGTGGTAGACCTGCAGGTAAGAAAAAGATTATTAAATGTTCCTCTGTTTCAGAAAATTGCTGTGATTTCCACTGTGAAATCATGTTTTTGCAGAGTCCGTAAAAGAATATACTTTTCCTCTTAGTTTCTTAGAAACGCATAGGTTTCACAGTATTCAACTTCTCCCATCTTGTTTTCTCTCTGCCAGTTTGTTGATACGATCAACATGAGTTTCTTGAAGCTGTTCCGAGCAGCCCGTCTGATTAAACTGCTAAGGCAAGGCTACACCATCCGTATTCTATTATGGACCTTTGTTCAGTCCTTTAAGGCTTTGCCCTACGTCTGCCTGCTCATTGCCATGCTCTTCTTCATCTATGCCATCATTGGCATGCAGGTGAGAAAGAACAAAGAGATTGGTCAGTGTTTAGCATGCTGCATGTATAATTTTTTTTTTTTGCAATGTCCTCCTGCATCCTAGGTGTATTTTTATGGTGAAATAAATCCTTCAGAGTAACAGTAAGTTTTATTTTCTACAAATTTTGAGGTTTCTCCTATTTTGCCTGTTTGTGTGTAATTCTATGTCAATCAGGTGTTTGGGAACATTAAGCTGAACGAGGAGACACACATTAACCAGCACAACAACTTTAAATCCTTCTCTGGTGCTCTGATGCTGCTATTCAGGTAGGACACTTCAGTACCTGCAACATTTATTGAAATAGATGCATTATTGGAAGCTATGTAATCTAATATGGGTTCACAGTTAATAGCACTCCAGCTTAGCTGCTAAATAAGTGTCTTTATTGTAGTCTGAATTATGTTGCAAGATTACAGTAGTAAAGAGCTTTACTGTCTAAGTGTCCCTGGGGCTACCCTGTGTCAAGTGCACTGAACTACTTGTCTCGTTATCAAATTGCTTGACAGACACTTTAAGAGTTTTACATTTGTTATGACACAGATTAGGGCCTCCAATAATGACACAGATGTCTGGAAGAAAGCGTTGAGTGATTGTGTTGTGTTGGTGTCCATGGTGGAGTTCAACATTGCTCTCATGTGTCATAAATGTCAAGGATAACTGTGTGGCAGGCAAGGTAGGACACAAATGCAAGACTCAAAACAAATGAGGTAAAACCCCAAAACAGCTTTATTGCCAAATTAAAGTAGACAAAATAATTCTGGATAATCAGAAACTAGGAACCATGGACCACACAGGTCATACAGTTTGAAAGAGACGACAAAGGACAACGGGAAACTGAGACAATATATACACACACAAGTTAACGAGAGAACAGGCAACAGGTGGGAACACAGCTGATACTAATAATAGACTAAAGAGGAAGCAAAACTGAACATAACACACACAGGACAATGGACTATCAAAATAAAACAGGAAGTAAAAAGCACTGAGTCCAGGAGTAAGACATGAACTTCACTGAACTAAACAGGGACACAACTGGGGAGACAGACAGGTAAATAAACATGGAGACACGCCTGACTTTGTTCCTATGATTAGAAGAAAGCACATTCCAAAAACTGGAATCCTGTGTAAAATGTAAATATGAACAAAATGCAGTGTTTTGAAAATCTCACATACCTATATTTTATTTACAATAGAACACACAATGTCTCAGGAGAAGCTGAGGACAAGACACAGAGATGAAACTAGGACACCAAAGGAAACTAACACAATTAAACAAGAAAACATAAAGGAAAAATGGGCATTTAAAGCTAAAACTGGGCTATTGACTCATACATTCAGAACACTTCAAACTTTTAGTTTATTTAGCATTTAGTGTAACATTTAGAAACATTACACAGTACAAAAGAAACAACTGTATAAAGCATTAGCATTAGCTCAGTCACATTACAGTAAAAATAAGAAGGCATCCTCTTTATAATAAGGAAAAATCCGTGCTTGCCCAGTAACTGTACTGAGTTTTTTTGCTGTCAGCAACCGATTTCAGATAGTTGTGGTGACCAGCTGGTTGCCCAGAGGTTTACCATGCATGTTCATTAGACACGGTCGCAGTAATTTTGGTCGTGCGGCAATCTCTAACCAACACTTTCCATCATGTGACTGCAGTATTCAGGAACAGCTCGATTGAAAACAGCACTTCTGCACACAGAATGTACTTTAAATACACACAGCCCACTACACAACTAAATCTCACATTTG
>VVHJ01004373.1:0-11024 GCA_015107715.1 Tylochromis polylepis | reverse complement strand
ACCAAAAACAATTATTAAAAAAAAAAAAAACACACATATATATATATATATATATATATATATATATATATATATATATATATTCTATACCCACTAAAATACATCAAAGCAGCAGTTATTGGTCAGTCTGAGGAACTCTTTTTGTCCAATTCTCAACTGTTTAAATATCCTTCAGCCATATAGTGAGGACACAGAAATATAACAAGAAAGAAAATGAAAGAGAAGTTTGAAGCAAATAAATTAAAACTTTTCACCAAACACCCGATGAATCTGTGTGTAGTTTGGAATTCTGAAGAACCAAAACAAAAACAAACAAACAACAAAACGAAAATAAAAAAACCCCCATTCTTCTAGGAACAGATGTTTGTTTTACGATCAAGTCTTTGCAGCTCATCCCACTGATTAAGTCATTGTTCAAAAAGGAAAATTAGTGTAAGCGCTGATAGACACTTCTCTTTGTTTATAGGCCACATATATAAAGGCCACTATCTGAGTAAAAAGAGGGAAAAAAAATAAAATAAAAAAAGCACAGAAATGTGGAAATGGGGATCGGAGGGAGAGAATGAGGGACGAGTCTTGAGGAGGTCAAGCATGAGCAGCCTTCTTGGTTGTCTAAGGTTTGTTGTGTTCACAGTTTTCTGTTTTTTTTTTCCCCCGCCCCCGTTTCCGTCATAAGGAGTCCTGGAAATGTGGCAATAGTGAAAAACAATAGTTTGGTTTTCTGGTTTGATGTGTTGTGGAGCAAGCAAGTTTTAAAAAAGTGTTACACCACGTTTGCATCCTTTCCTTGCCTGTGTTCTGTAGCCACGAGGAAGAAAATTAAAAAGTCCTGAGATTTGTGTCTCTTTTTTTTTCTTTTTTTCTTTTTGAAGGGCTTCTCTGAAGAATAAGAAAATCATGATCATCAAAAAATGATGAGAGGAACACGAAGGAGACAGAAAAGTAGATCAGAAAGGGAAAAGGGGAGGGAAAGGTTCAAAGAGTTCTTTAAGGAAAGAGGAAATGTTAGGAAGGGCTGGATCTGGGCAATGATAAAATTCTTCCATTTTTCTTGCCACCGTTCATGTGTGTGTAGGGGACATGCTCCTCATAGTTCCCCCTCAGGGCCACCGAAGGCCCGCTGTCCCTGGATAAGCTCTCCTCTCTCTGGGAATAAGAAGAAGGGTCCAGGGGGATGCTTTCCATGTTGTCCAGGTCTAGGTCAAACTCCTCTGTCTCAGGGACTTTGTTTTCATCGCTGTAGAAGAAGGAGACCTCCTGGAAAGATGGGTCCAGGTCGTCCCGCAGCATCTCGATGATCTCAAGGAACGTTGGACGCATCTTGGGATTGTACTGCCAGCACATCTGCATGAGGCTGTGCCTGGGAAGAGGGATAAAGAAAGGTGAATTTAGCCTTGTGCAGTGTGTAAGGTGGTTCACCACATTTGTCAAAGTTTTCCCAGCTTTATGAAAAATCAAGTCTGTATTTACTCACATCCTCTCAGGGCAGTTCTCCGGCCGATCCAGGAATCCTCCTTCCATAACGAACTTCAGCACCTGCTCATTGGACAAACCCTGGTAAGGCTGTTCAGCCAGTGTGCTGATCTCCCACAACACAACACCAAAAGACCTGCAGATGCACAAACAAATGAGATCAGATCAATCTGGAATGATGCGCTGATTAACTCACTGTGTGAGTTTTGACTCACCAGCAGTCAGAGTGGGCAGTGAAGACTCCATCCTTCAGAGACTCAGGTGCCATCCACCGGACAGGAAGCAGGCCCTTCCCTCCTTTACGGTAGTAGTCCGTCTCATAGATGTCTCGTGTCATACCAAAGTCTGAGAGGAAGAGCGACGGAGACAAAGACTAAGACAACACCTCCAACTATACAGTGGTATCAACAACACCAAACAAGTTCTGGTACCTCCGATCTTGACGGTGAAGTCCTCTGCCACCATGCAGTTCCTGGCTGCGAGGTCTCTGTGGACAAACTTTTTGGCATTGAGGTAGGCCATGCCGTCTGCAATTTCTGCAGCCATCTGGAGCATGTCTTTCAGAGTAGGTGGTGGGGAGCCAGACGGGTTGTTCTACAAAACAAAAACAGGTTATACAAAAAAGTCGTTAGACCAACTTAATGTTTCCCCACAGGTAAAGCTGTGCTATCCATCTGCTGAAATACTAATACATAGTTTTCAGTCATGTGACCGACTCGCTATGCTGGCAGGCTTTTATTTAAATCCCTGTGGAGAAGCAGGGACTGGTGATATTTGCCCTGTAAAGCAGCGTTAGGAGAGGCGTGTTCACATGCTACCCTACGCCTGTCTGGCAGCTGTATATAAACGATGATTACTGCATCCAATATCACAACTACTATCTGGCATTAAACTCAAAGACGTTTATAGGATGGGTGGAGCGCAAAGGTGGGGTGGCTGGAGTTCAGGAGGTAGCGCAGGTCATCTTCCAATTGGAAGGTTGGTGGCTTGATTCCCAGTCTGCATGCGAAATATCCTTGAGCTACTCTCCGATGCATTCATCAGAGTGTGAATGTTTGCTAGAACACACTTCAGCTTAGAAAAAAAAAAAATCTTGTATGAATGGGAGACTGAGGCATGTTGTATGAAATGCTTTGAGTTCTCAGGTAGTGTCCAAAAGCACTATATAAGAACCAGTCCATGTACTATTTAGGTTACTTGCAGCAGGAGAACAGTGAGTCTTTCGTGTACTGATTTTGATGGATGATTTTGCCTACCTTCATTAGTGAGCCTTAGCAGAGGGATATTAGCTTAAATCATAACACGTGCATGCTTCTTTTCCTCCTTTTTTGGAATTTTATGAACAACCACTGCACGAACCAAATAGCTGTAGAGTTTACCGCACCCCCAAAACATACAAATTGCTGCTGCATAGGCCCATCGGTCTGAGTGACTTGTAATACACAGTGGAAAAACCCTCGAGTTTGTATATGATGTATGAAAATGTTACAAACCTCTTTTAGCTGAAAACAACAGCCCTACTTTGCTTAATTTTTAGCAAACAGGCTTCAGGGAGTGCATCCATATGTACATAATACAGGTATTAAACCACATAACTGGTGTTTGGGGGCAGGGCGTACATACAAGTGTGTGTAAATATGTGGGAGCACAATAATCAGGACTACATACCTCAGAGTCTGGCCTGAGACTCCGCAGGTAGCTTTTCAAGTCACCGTGGGTCATCAGCTCCATCACTACCAGGGTGGGCTGACCTTTGGACACCACACCTAGCAGACGTACCTGCAAGCAATTCATTTTGTTAAAATGATGTGCTCAAATCTAGTAGTAGACTGCAGGATTTGTAGCCAAATTTCAATTTAAGGACTAGAAATAATAAAGTTCTCTCCTACATCTCAATCTGATTTTTACAGCTGACGTTTTAACATATGGCAGTTTAACTAGTGATAAGCAGGCTCTATAAGAACACCGTAATAGTAAACAACATTTGTTTGTAGAGTCAAACTGTGCGTGAACATGGCATCTCCAGCAAAATAAGACACGACTCTGAGTCAGACATGTTTCCGCTGGTTTCAACGAGATGACGGAAAGCTGTAATTTAGTGTAATTCACGAGTGCACAGATAGCTGCTCCAGTGTCCTCTCGGTTTGTCATGACACTGTCTGAGGGTTTAACGGTTTAAAGAGTCGTACCACATGGTGACAGCTGAAAGCCTTCATGACGGAGGCTTCATTGAGGAACTCAATCCTCTCTCGCAGGCTGGCCGATTCATTGACCGTCTTGACGGCCACGCGCGTCTCTGGATCGCCTTTTACGATGTCTTTGGCGACTCCTTCATACACCATACCAAAAGAGCCCTGACCGAGCTCTCTGAGCAGTGTGATCTTCTCCCGGGGCACCTCCCACTCATCAGGAACATACACTACACAAAACAGGTGCAAATTACCATTTTGATAGAATGAACTGAGTGAACAAATCATCGTATGATAGAAAGAAAAAAAAAAACACAACAACTTTGCAATGATATTATTCTTACTGTCGTTAGCACTGAAGTACTCGGGGTTTGGAGAGGTGATGAGATCTCCTAATGGGCCTTCAGTTTGCCTGTAACACGATAACAGTGAGTCACTAAAACCTGTACGCCCAAAGTACTGAACCCTGAATGCAGACTCTGAACTTTATCATTCATATGGCCAGCCTGCTGGTTAAAGACTTACCTTTTTTTGAAGTACACAAACGCTCCACCTCCCACAAGTAGCAGCAGGATGAAGCAGATGACGGGACCCATTACAATCCAAATCAAACCTTGATCAGCTGCAATACATAACAAGTTGTCATAAGACAGAAAATGTGGCATATTTTCCACTTTTCTGTGCCCCCAAAAAACCTTCTGAATGTCTAGATTTTTTTTTCCCCAGTGTAAAAAAATATATAGTTAGCTTTGAAGAGAATTACTTTTCGTATTTGGCTCTATGGCTCCAAATTACAAGATCCCTTTTGCATTTGAGTTCAGTTAAGTCAGACTTATAGTGTCAAGTCTTACGGTTGGGCATGAAGAAGTAAATCATTTCAGTAAAAGAGCCATTTCCTGCCAACGAGGTGGCCCGAACCCTCACGCTGTAGTTTCCAGGCTGCACAAGGGAAAGCTTCGTGCCACCTAACTTCTGGTAGGCCGGCCGTGACACACAAGTTGTGTGAACCTAGACCCAAAAAGAAAAGCGATAGAATAAATGTTATTCTAAAAGTTTGCTTAAATAAATAATGGGAAAGACTGAAGCCGCTTTTACATGCAGACTTTGGAGAATTTCAGGACAATCAGGTCCAGATATGTTCCAGTTACTTTTACACATATGTGGCACACAGCAGGAAATACTTCAGTTCAGAAATGCTTACATTACTTCAAATACTCTGGTTTAGGTGACACAGGTGCCAGGGTAGAGCGTGCAGGACGTAGCATGCATGATGCCCTCTCGTTGCTCTATTCCCACCCAATCAAAAGTGACCAAAGTATTTTTGCTGAGCCAATTAAAGTACTATACCTAACTTCTGATTGGGTGGACAGCCCACACTCCACCCCCTCTTCTCATATTGTTCAATAGCTCTGAAGCAAACCTTCACCTCACAGAATGACCTGCTCTAATTCGTGTACGGGAACAAATCAGTGTTCTGAATATGAGTTTGACTTCAGTTACGCTTGTGTCATTTTAATTTTTTTTTAACTCTTATTTTAAAGGGCTCACGTTTAAAATGTTCTTGCTCAAAGGAGGTCATCTGATGGATTTTGTTGGAGTCTTTGATTTGCAGTATAAAGGGCCTCGAGGGGACTGCTGTTGTGATTTGGTGCTCTATAAACAAACCTGAAAATTGTACTGAACTGAGAAGAACCACCAGAGCTTTTTGTGTCCAAGGTCAGACCAAATGAGTCACTTTACTACATACACTTGCACTAAAGAGCATTTTTTTAAGTGGATATCGTTTAATAAAAATGTATCCAAAGAGTTGGCATGTGTAAAAATATAATACTACTGGCACAAATGCAAGAATACACATAGGACTGTGTAATCTAAAAATTGGCCTGTAACCCTTTGATATAAGTGAAACAGCAGCAAAAGCTGGGCTTGTTTGACTCCGTAGTTAAGGAAGTGCATGTCTGATTGATGCGCGACTGCATCGTCGCAGTGCTAAGAACGGTTGATCCCAAAAAAGTTGATTCTGTTCATCTGGATGTAGCGTTTTCAGTGGGAGAAATGTTTCGTCACCCATCCAAGTGACTTATTCAGTCTCAGCTGACTGCAGGTTTCCCCAACCTTATAAACAGCAGATATGCATAATGACTGAAACTAGCACCACTGAAGGTTGAAGTCTCTTCCACTGAAAGCAGATTTAACTCTTAAATACACAGGAAATGATCACTGCAATACAATTCTCAAATGTTTCTATAAACATAAATACATCCACCCTTCATAACTGTGTTTTAACATTCTCAGTTTTGTCATTGATTTAAGCCTCCAACAAGCTCCAAACATCATTTTAAATGAATCCAGATCAGTCTGGGGCCACGGGCTGTTTTTCAGCGCAGAGCAGCAAGATGTCGCGTGAGACTCGAGTCCATCCCTGTCACTGCATACTAGTCTTCCATCCTGCCTCTGTCACTATGGTAACAGATCTGCTACTGGCTCCTAGGGTCAGGGAGTGCAGCAATGAATAGTAATGAGAGATGAATTCACACATTTACAGCAAGTAAACAACAACACTTCCATGCGCCATCACAGAGCACTTATGCACGCAAACATTCAGAGAATTTCATCCGCAAACAAACCCCTCCGACAGCGTCAACACGCAGAGGTAGTACTGGGAGGTTGTAAACAAATATTTCCTTTGTCCCTCTCTATAATGAACAGACAGAAATTGGGGTGTATACAGGAAGCCTTTCCTTTCCGGCCTGCCTCGCCTCCCTGGAGTCTACCCAGATCACTCCTTGTTCTTTCTGAGCGTCTTCTCACCTGCATCTATTTTTTCTTCTGTGTATCTCCTTCCAGCAGAGCGAACTGGGATCATTTCTGCTGGCTCTTTTCCTACATCACCTCTGTGCCCTTTAGTTTTGAAAAACAAAGAACCACAACCCCTCCTTCCACTAAAATTTTCCAGGCCCAGCGCTCTCTAACGTTTGCCAGTGGTTCATACTGACCTCTGAGTCTCCAACCTTCCTGTAGAAGACCTCATATAGGATGATGAGGCCATTAGGGTTGATAGGTGGATTCCACTTAATCAACACATAGGGAGGCTCGCCTTGCACTATCTCATGGGTCACAGGCTCTGGGATGTCATCTGCTTTCTCTGCAGGTGTCAGACAAAGAATAACACTTCACAGTGAAAGCACATTCACAGTGAGGCGCAGCCGATTTTATCTCTGGAATCTGATATTCTGATATTCAGTGCACCAGCAGCCTATTTGCAAATGTGTGCGTCTGTTCTTACCCTCTGGCATAGTTCGGGCACTAACGTAAGTAGCCATGCTGCAGCGTTTGGGATCTGTCGGATCGTTGCAGGCTATGATCTCTATCTTATAACTGGTAAAGTGTTGCAGGTTGGAGATGACTGTCGACTCCTTTGAGAACACTTTTTGTTCCACCTGGGTAGAAAGGAAAAGAGATTGAACTGCGACCGCGATCACAATACACGCTTTTTTCAAACTAAAAAAAAAAAAGCGAAGGAAAAAGATATGGTAAATATAAATTGCTTGATACCTTGGATTCCTCTTGATCCTCGCCATCGGGGGAGATTGTGGTTGAATCCAACTGCAGATTGGGAACTGTGGTAAGGAAGAAAGGAGGCTGGGTGGCATTAGCAACTCCCACCGAGCGCCGCCGCCGAGATGGTCTGCAGAAGTAAAAGTTAGAATAGGATTTCAGTGAGTGACATAATTATTATGTTCTATAGTGTAAGGAGTGTAGTGGTGACCTGCAAAGTCATAAAATTTCATGTCCATCAAGTCTTTGCAGATGACAGATGGTGCTGTTTTGTGGAAGTAAGCCCAGACCTCTGCTCACACTAACCTTTCCTGTGTGTGACAAGTCTAACTTCATGACATTTATCCACAAATACCACCTAGTTCCCATGTTGGGAGACTCTCACCACTAGGTGGTGCCAGGCAATTCAGATGGTTCTGAGTGCAAGCCACCATCCCAGCTAAAAGGCCTTGAGCTCAAACCAAATCAAGACACAGAAGAGCTGATGTTTCACCTGATGTGCACCTTTAAGCAAAGAAAGGCAGATTTACTGTGTATGAACTCTTGAAGAGAGGAACCTCAAGTGCTGCAGAGAATGCCTCACTTAGGACTGAGTGAAAAAAAGAAAAAAAGGAAGCTCATGTCCGTTTGCGTGAACAAAATAAGAAAAGTGTGAGCCGTTTCTGGTGTCCTGCACTATATGGAGCTTACCATGGCCAGCTCAGAAGCATGGGTTCAAAATGAGGCTGAGGTGTGCGCGAGTGTGTGTGTGTGTGGGTTTCCAGATGGCAGTCTGCATGACTGCACTCCTGACCGGCATGAATGATAATGGGCACAGTAATCACCCTCCTAGGGAAGCAGAGGGAGAGACTGTGGGTGTTTGTGTGTCCGAGAACGAGGTAGGGCCACCAGGGCCCAGACACTCAGCACCTCCCACTCAAAGCCCCCCACGGTGGGTGCCCAGTACAAAAACAAGCGTCGATAAAGACCACACGCATTGGTGGAGGACACAGAATTGGCACAGAGGCGTTTGAGACTCACACCAAGGCAGTCAGGACAAAAACACTGAGTGATCTAGTTTAACTCTTATGAAGGGTTCCCCCGGGTCACGAAGAGAGACAAACAAGACAAGAAGCTCCTTTCGGTGCTTCACTTGGTGTGATGCTAAACAAGCTGAATTTTGAAAGCACACCAAAAGAATTTGTTACATTTCTGCAAAACTAGAGGGCATTAAGTGGTTTCTGGTACATGAATTAAACATAAAGTGGCTTTAATTTTGGTGGTGGTGTGAAGCGTCTCCATTTAAGTTTTCATTGTGTGTTCCTAAATAAAAATTTAAATGATGCAGCCCAAGGCATGCACATCTGCCCAGTTTGGAGATGATGTTTAGATGCTGGGAATGAACCACCTGGGGTCCCAGTGTACCTGCTCTCAAAGACTTCGTTGTGTAGGTAGTTCTCGAAGGTCTTGCGGTACTCTATCTCCTCCTGCTCCTTCTTTAGCTGGCTGTCCGTCTTGGGGCAGGCGCAGCACCTGCCACTTGAGGTGGGCTCATCTGTGTGGTTCCACTTCTGCTCATCCTCGCTGTCCAGGTGGGTCGGGATGCGAGACGGCACTTTCATTCCTGGGCGGGAAAAAAATAGCTGTCAGGGAAAGCCCCACAAATGACTGTGAAGAGGGCAGACCATTTAAAGGATGCAGCATGATAGATGGCAACCTTGTAAGCAGTAGTCGAATTTGTACAGGTCGCTGTCCTCTGGCTGCTTACGACAGATGACCCGGTAGTGGGTGATGTTGCCATTGGGATTTGTGGGCGGTTTCCACTTCAGGATGATCTGAGAGGAGGAGTTGGAGGAGGAGATGGGGTCCAGAGGAACAGAGGGTTCTGATGGGGACAGAACAAACTGTAACTGCAGCAAAAGGACTTTAGCTCTATCAGATTCAGTGCTTTGCAAGTCTTGAGTCACCATTCCATTCTTCTTCTTTTTACCTTGCTAGGAAAATGCCAAATAGGTCCAACGATTTATTAAATGTGCAAACATACATGGAAACACCATACATAACAGTTTACACAATTCTAACGATCTTAAAAAAGTCAATATTTAGTTAACCACCTTTATTCTTCAGAACAGTGCAGTTCTTGTTTAATTTGGCTTTCCACAGTCTGTTCTTCCTGTTTCCCTCCTTGACAGCCACCCTACCACTGAGACCATTTCTAATGAGGCTCTGATGAATTTTAGATGGATCAGCTGAAGGGACAGATGTATCTTCCGGGTCCTGTGTCAGAGGCTTTGCCACATATTTTTCCTATTTCTTAAGAGCATGACTTTTAGATGCTGTTCACGTACTGTAAACAGTCCGCCCCCCGCAGGCCTGACACTTTCTCTTTTGTTGTTCTATTTTCCTCACTTTTTTTTTCTTTTTTTTTTTAAGGATAAGCTGCATGCTATGAATTTTTTTGGGCTAATAGCTCTTTTGGAATCTGTTTGTTGGTGCAAAAATATTATTTTATGCCTGTCAAACTGCTTTATCTTTGGCATGTTTCACAGATTCAACTAAAGAAATGTGTTTTTGCCGCAGGTAACAGTGTCTAGAGGCACAATTAAAAAAGTGGCTCTTTGCTAAGTTGTCTGGTTCATCCCTTGAGTTTGGTTCCTTTTTTATGTTCAAATGATTCATGGTTCATGGTCAGTGTTAAGAGGCTGAAACTCTGAAAATCTCTGAAAATGATCAGGTACAAAAACTGCACTGAAAATGAAAAAAAAAATTAGCCAACCTCAAAAGAAAAACTTTGACAGACCTTCAGAGAGCCTGGAAGACTATTGCTCGCGATCACTTTAGAAAGTTACAATAAAGTCTAGCAACTTGGAAACAAAATATAAATAAATGAGTGGTGACTCAAGAGTTTTGCACAGTACTGTAAGGGCAACCCCCTCACCCCCCCAACAGTTTTCTTTTCACATATGCCGTCAAGCAAGGTTCATCCAAACGTGAGCAAAGTCACAAAATTGTTTTGGTTTAAGCCCAAATGGCTTCTTAATAAGTCCAATCATATAAAACAATTAACAAAACTTGGAATGTTGGAGTGTTTACAAAAAGTCCACCAACAGTCAGAAGTCCAAAGTAGTTTTATAAAATCATTAAAAAAGGCCAGATATTCTACAGTCATTGAAGTATCCAACAAAATACAAAAGTTTGGTGTTCATGGCATTACTCACTGGAAGCATTTGTGTGAACATAGATGATCTCGGTCTTGGCTCCATGAACCTGGTGCTCATCAGACGCAGACAGCTGTGTTTTGACCATGATGGCGTACTGGGTCCAGGGCTTCAACGGTCGGATCAGGTACCCTGGGTCCTCTGCCTTCTTTCCCTCCGTGGAACGAGATGGCGGATCGACATCAGCGATCACCCAGCTGTTAGAACCGCAGGCATCCTGTCCATCAAACTCAGTCACATTCTTATACGGCCTGTTGCAGATGGAACGAGAAAGAGATCAGAAAGGTAAAAATGAACTAGGAGAAGCTCTTGATGACCTGAGCTCTGAGTTAATGGGCAGTACTGAGGCGAAGCTGAAAGGGCAGATTTGGAATACGCCCCAACCCAAGTCTCCCAACATTGTTAGGCATCCATGTGTCATACAGACTGTAGAGTAAAGTGTTGGTTTTTGTGTGCACACTGCGAGCACCCTTGCTGCTGTATTCTGAATTATCTCGGGCCTTCCTACTGTACTGTTTGTTTAGCCAACCTAACCTGATAAAGATGATCACACTGCTCAGAAACAGACTAAAATACAGATCCTCCAACGTGCCCCCCCCCCCCCGGT
>VVHJ01004370.1:8805-31006 GCA_015107715.1 Tylochromis polylepis | reverse complement strand
AAAGATTGTGTTTGTAGAAAGATTTTTATGGAAATCCATCCAGCCGATGAGGTATTTGGACAAAAGTAATGGTAAACTAACAATCTTATAATGTTACAAGTCACTACTTAGGAAGAGTCACTTACTGAAGTAAAGTTTAAATAAAACTTTCAGACTGTCACAATCAAAAACTAAAAACAAAGAGAAAGCAAAAAGGTCATTTTTTGATGGCTAGAATAGTCATGGTGGGAAAACAAGACTATCATTAACGCTATTTTAAAATCATACCTATCACTAGTATGTATAGTGATATCCTAATACCTTTTGTTCTGCTTCCTTTGCCAAAAGGGACCAGCGAAATTATGACTTACTGAATGTTTTGGTTAAAACTGGGAAGAAACAGGGCGAAGGATTAACGTGAGGTAAAAAGGAAGGCAAAGTTCACTTTTCTGCACTGCTTACAGCCATGAAGAGATGAGGTCAGAGGTAAGGATGTCAAAATGAAACAGATAAGCCCTGAATTGATATTAATGACAGTGAACTAATGAGGAAATGCCATCACACCGGGAGGTTGAAATAAGATCAGCGCATGCACAGCCAATAATTGTTCAAGTGCATGTGACATAGAGACAGTGTGTCAGCATGAAGAAATAATGAGGGAAAATATAAAAAGCAACCAAAAATTACCCTGACGTCCATATTTATAGCCTGTATGCATCCTGACATTCACACTAAATGCTCCCGTGTCCCAGTTAGCTCTTTCCCATTACTACATCTGAGCTGTCTAAAATGATTTACTACACTGCAAATACTGCACATTTTGTTTTCATTCCTTTCCTGTCAGAGTATCTATACCATTGCATCTTTTTCTTCTGATTGTATTACCGGTGAAGATCTTCATTTGCTCCCCCTCACGCACATGGAAGACCTCCTCAAATCATCTTCCAACTATTTCAAATAATTCAAATATCAACGTATTGAAATGCTGCGTTGTGTCACTCACAGAAACCCACTTGGCAGATTAGTGGCAAATAGAGGAAGCCATGTTTAAACAGTGTCTAATCCGTTAATTGAATGCAGATTTATTCAAGCCCTGTGGTTGGACTGGATTTAACACACTCTGCTAAGAGCAGAGGGGAGGAGGGATACTGCCGGTCTGCATGGGTCATTCCAGGCTGCGGCAGATTGAAAATTGATTCTCGAGCCTCTTTAGGAAACCACTGTCATTTATGTGTCATATTAAATCCTGCCCTGCTGTCCTAGTTAGCAACGCCAGGTTTAACCTCATATGCTCGTGCTGTCAGCGCGCTAACACATTCACCTGACTGCGCTGTGAAAATCACCTTCTATATCACTTTGGCTGTGTAAATGTATGTCACATCCAGGCAATCAAAAAATCCTTCAGTCAATTATATGAGGTTTCCATCACTGTTATAGTCACAGATCATACTGGTCAGTCTTACAGCCCGAAGCAGATATGTGTCTATGATTACAGGACGAGGCTTCATTATTATTCTGCTGCTGCTCAGATACTGTATATTATGATGATGGCAGACATGCCTGAGGTGACACCGCCTCAGTGGTGAGCGTATTTTATATCCTGGAGAATGACAAGAGAGTCATATTCTGTCAGTGAGAGCAGAGCCGCTGAGCAGCTACTACATGTTTAAGTGTGTAAAATATAATGAAATACAGTGTGAAAACATAATGTAAATAACACAAGTGAATGCTTCAGGGCTGAAGTAAATTCATGAGACGTACAGAGAAAGCAGTTTGTGTCTTGGACTATGACCTCCCAGGACGAGGTCACAGAAAACAAATGTATTCAGGGCATTTCTATCGCAGTATGCTATAGATCGACAACCTGTCAAATCGATTAAATAAACACTGTATAATAAGCACCGCGCTGTAATTTTTAAATGCTGACACAGTGAAAGCATAGCATTTAATTCCCACTGAGACCAAATCCATGCAATGATGTTGTTCATCCTGGAAATGAATGAACTAAGTGGAGATATACTATACTGTCAAAAGTATTTGCTCACCTGCTTTTACATGAATTTTAACTTAATTGACATCCCATTCTTTATCCATAGGGTTAATATGATGTTGGCCCACCCTTTGCAGCTGTAACAGCTCCAGCTCTTTTGGGAAGGCTTTCCACGAGGCTTAGGAGTGTGCTTATTGTAATTTTGGACCATTGTTCCAGAACTGCATTTGTGAGATCAGACACTGACGTTTGACAAAAAGGCCTGGCTTACAGTCTCTGCTGTAATTCATCCCAAAAGTATTCTATCAGGCTGAGGTCAGGCCAGTCAAGTTCTTCCACACCAAACTTGCTCATTCATGGACCTAGCTTTATGCACTAGTGTGCGGGAATCCAAAACTGTTCCTATAAAGTTGGGAGCATGAAATTGTCCAAAATGTCTTTGTGTGCTAAAGCAGTAGGATTTCCTTTTACTTGAACTAAGAGGTCAAGCCCAGCTTCTGCAAAACAACCCCACACCATAATCCCCCCTCCACCAAACTTTACACTTGGCACAGTTTAGTCAGACAAGCACTGTTCTCCTGGCAACTGTCAGACCCAGACTTGTCCGTTGGATTGCCAGACAGAGAAGCTTGATTCATCATGAAAGAGAACATGTCTCCACTGCCCTAGAGTCTAGTGGCGGTGTGCTTTACACCACTGCATTTGACACGTTGCATTGTTTTGGGTGATGTAAGGTTTGGATGCAGCTGCCATGGAAACCCATTCCGTGAAGCTCTCTACACACTGTTCTTGAGCTAATCTGAGGCCACATGAAGTTTGGAGGTCTGTAGTGATTGGCTCTGTAGAAAGTTGGCAATCTCTGGGAACTATGCGCCTCAGCAGCAGCCGACCCTGCTCTGTGATTTTACATGGCATATCACTTCATGGCCTATCACGGTACCACGCTGGAATTCACTGAGCTCCTGAACTTCTTTAAAAAATGTTTGTAGAAGCGCTCTCCATGCCTAGATGGTTGATTTTATACACCTGTGGCCATGGAAGTGATTGGAACTCCTGAATTGAGTGATTTGACTGGGTGAGTGAATACTTTTGGCAATATAGTGTACGTTTACATTTTTGGACACCCCCTCCAACCTGTTTTACTCCCTGGCATCATGATCTTGCAACTACTACTTTAGTGGCAAGTCTTCTGGCTCTACCGATCTGGCCTCTGAATGGATTTTCACAGCCAGCAGCAAATAAAAGGGCTCATAATAGCTTTAATATAAGTAGTAACTGGTATTAGAGTTTTGGTTATTTGAGCGTCCATCTGCACTAAATGGATAATTCACTCCCATTTCCAAAGTATTCAGGTGGTTTGGCACTTAAAATGCCATGGTTCATAAAAAATTCTTGATTTTCTTTGTAGCCGAAGTTCATTTTTACCTAAACAATTATGAAAATATACAATAAAAGTAGTGCACAAAATGTAAGCCTGTAACATACTGACAAACTCAGACACTGGTCAGTGGGCTCGTTATTATATAGTATAAAACAACAATATATATGTTATACAGTGCTTTTTTACTGTGTAAGAACACTCAAAGCACTACAACATGTGTCCAAGCACAATATATTTCCTATGTAAGTGCGTTCTATCTAACATTTATACACTGATGAACACATTGGGAGCAACTCAGGATTCTGGATATTGCCAAAATGCAGCTGCAGTCTGTCACCAATCCTCCACCAGTGTTGGAGCTACTGTGCAGTGTGAGAAAAACACTAAACAAAATGAATAACCTTTTTTTAATCTACTCCCATGCAAAGACAAGCAGTTCCGGCTTGTTTCCTAGACTGCTGTTTCTCACACTCTCCCGTATAATATAAATTGTCAGGCCCTGGGAATTAGAAATGATCAATGCATCCACTGTCAGCATTTGTTGGCTTATTTACCTTTGCAGGCAGGATAATTTTCCCCACCGACACTATCAGAGGTCCAATAGAACAAATTCCCAGCTCCTCTAAAGCATCAGCGTATTAATCATGTATTTTAATTTGCTGGAGTCCCCACGCTGCTCTTTTTCTGCTTATGAGGCCCGTTAACCTGTTTGTGTACAGCTTGCAACACATTGCATTAATATGCTGCTGTGATTCTGGACCAAGTTAGCGCAGCACAATGATTAAAACCATTCTCATCAGCAAGTAATTCACGAGGGGATGCCAAAGTCATTAAAAGCTCAAATACTCTATCATTTCCTCCAGATAATCAAACTGAATAATGGAGTGGTGGTAAATGCCTAGGGCTGTGCTCTTATTAATCAGCTACTGAGGGCTTGTATGTGTGTTTTTGTATGCATGTGTGTGCATATTACGTGTATTTCTGCTTGCATGCTATAACCACCTATTGCAGGGTTAACACACAGAAACAGACAACCTTTTACACCTACGGCCAATTTAGAGTCACCAATTAACCTTACGTGGATGTCTTTGGACTGTGAGAGGAAGCTGTAGTGCCCACTGGTGAAAGGCCTCTCCACACAGAAAAGCTTCTGTGTGGCATTTCCATGTCTGTGTAGGTTCTGTCTTTGCTGTTTTCATCTGTTGCAGGAACCAGCTCCCAATTTGGAGAAAGACAGACTCTCTACTTTAAAGCGTATCGTTATGGCTGGATCAGGTGCCCCTGAACCCTCTCTTAGTTACACTGCAATCCCATGATGCATTAAGTATTTCTTCTTCTCTCACCTGTTTTCTTTTTGTCTCTGTATATTTTTACACAGCACTTTTCTACTGTAATAAAACATTTTAATATAATGTTTCAACATGCCTCACCCATTCAAACAACCACTTTTGTCTACACTCAGGTGCTTTCTATCTATTATTCATACACATGACGTGATGTGTACGAATTGAACTGAATTGTAAAGATGGGAACATATCAGAGAGCATCTGGGGGTCACAAGGATACTTTTGCATACAGAATGGAGGAGCCAGGGAGTGAACCACCCCTCCATCTACTCCATATTCTTCCTGTTAAAAGGGTGTTCTTCCTTCCCATTGTCGCCAAGTGTTTGCTCATGGCGGGGTTGTGATTGTTGGGATTTTCTCTCTATTACTGTAAGTCTGTACCTTACAATATAAAGAGACTCGAGGCGACTGTTGTGATTTGGCACTATACAGATAAAATTGTATTGAACTGAATTGTAAAGGCTGTCTGGAATAGCATACCAGTTCATCAATGAAGTCATTTCTTTTATTATAATCATATCTAGGCCATCACTAACACTACTGAAAAACTTTTATGTTCACTTGCATCAGTAACAAATATTGATTGCACTATTTAACATCCCCCATCTTCACTGTCATTATCAACATTATTCTTGTGTATTTCAATTGAATTTTGCTAAATTGTGTAATTAAATTGATCGTTGAATGTTAGTTTTAATTCCATTTTATTTTTTGTTTTCCGGCGCTGACGGCATGATTTGGGTCTCTAAGCCGGTGGAGTTATAGTAAAACCATGCTGGTGTAAACAAACCCAATGATGTCACCAATGCTGACATGCTCTTTGGCTGTCTAATCCAAGCAAAGCCTCCTATGTATGTCAGCCAGTTTCTCGCTGATAGGATTTCACCCTTTTGTACAGCACAAGTGTAGACCTTTGGTGAAGTGCAGTGACAGCAGCAGTAACTAGTGTCAGGGGGATCGTGCTGTGAAGTGTAAAGTGCCATTGCTGCTTTAAAAAGGATTCATCTATCAAAGTCAAAATGTGGCTATACAGTATAATCAGAGCTATGTATTTCACCTTTCTAGTCTTTACAGCGTGTCTTTGGATCTAACCGACGCCACTGTATCTTTCCATCAAGGGTCTGTGCAGGCAATATCTCTTTTCAGCTTCATTCTCTCTTAGCTCAGACAGATTTTGGCAGTGATCCATGGGTACATGAGAAAAGATTGCATCAAGACCTTTAAGAATCAAGATTCTCTCTGGTCCTCTTGGGTCACGACACATCAAAAATGAAATTTCACCCCCACTTGCTCAAACCTGAGAAAAGAGTTTATATGATATTGTTTCATATTGAGTAGGGCTCAACCATTCCTATGAAAGTGATACCAGTCTAGTAGGTAAAAGCAGTTACTGTAAGCCGGTAGTCAAAGCTCCCCTTACCTATACATCCAATGATAAACTTGGGTCAAACCTTTCTTTGGCCTGTTGTAATAACTGCAAGATTTGCTATTCAATCCCGACATCACCTACATGCAATGTGAAACCTGGTGGAATTTGTACTTTATCTGATAAGAAGCTAATCTATTTCCAGCAACAAATATAACAGGACTACATGCCAGAGTCTGTAGATGAGAAAAGCACTTGATAGAGAAATGAGGATAAAAGCCATTAGGAAATTCGGTCCTATTTCTTCATCCTTTTAGACTGTGTGGGTGTAGAGAAAGGGATACGCTTTGTGTATTTGGGATGCCTTGTCAATGCATAAGAGGAGGATTATGGCCCATAAGTCATGGTGGTGCAGGATTTTTCCTAGGAGTTCTTTATCCTTGCTAATAGCCTCAGAAAAGAAGAGGAAATGGGCCTTGGGGAGAGTGAACAGCTTTTATGTAAAAAGGTTTAGCTTAGATTGAAGTGGAAATTATTTATCTACCCATGCAGTTAAATAAAGAAAATAGAAGGATAAATGAAAAACTCTGCTCAGTTATACCATATAATTCGTGCAAATCAGGGAGAGATGATTATAGTTATGCCATGAAATTTGATTTATTGTCAAACCACTGATGGCAAAAAAGAAACAATACTACACTGCAGCCTATCCACAGAGTTTGACATGAGCCATCCCTCCTCCAGATATGAAGACAAAGTCTTGTGATAGCAAATCTGCCATCTGTTAGAGAGGGAAAAGTACCTGGTGTGACAAGCCGCTTTTATTCTATATCAGCTGTGTTGCAAAAGCAGCCATCATTCTTTTTTGCACAAGCACTATCATGTCTCAGTCTGAGGAGAAAAAGGTGTTGCCCAGAGCAAAACAACAAAGGATACAAGGAGAGAAGCAGCTGGCTCAAAACAAGGACAGCAAGAGGGATGAGACATGAGCCCAGGCTTGACTAAAAGAATTCTGGGGTGACTCTCCACTATCGAGACTGGGAGGTAAAAACGGAGCAGTTTAACAGTTTAACAAAGAAACATGAATGAAGAACACTTGCTTCCCAAAATAGCCCACTACATGACTCAACAACAACATGAACTAGCAACAACGCTTGGAGCGTTTTTTTCATGCTCTGAATCGTAATTTCCTAACTAACAAAGTTAGTGTGAATGCAGAAGCCATAAGCAGAATTGAGAATTAAAAAAAAACTTGCTTTCTCTTTAGACTCAACTGTAACGATGACTGAGTGTAAAAATGATTGGCTATAACCAGCATTTATATGCACCAGTATGGGAACATTTAATGGCCAACATGAATATGCATCTTTTGAAAATTAGTGTGTTTTTAAAAAAAACAACATTATTTCTGTTTTGTAATACTGAAACCTTTGAATGCATAAAGTGTATTCTGTGTGTGTGTGTGTATGTGTGTGTTTTCATAAACTAAAGAAAAGGCTCTTTGGTACCAGTATTTAAACAGACCTCCCCCCAACGAATTCAAATGGTTCTCTGATTGTTTACATGACAATCACGAGTTTTCATCTCATTGTGATGTCACTTATGTTGGGTATCTGGGTCACTGCAAACCTACAACCAGTCTAAAGACAACAGTATTGATGCCCTGATTGATGGAGTGAGTACAACAGAATCCAAATCTTGAAAGTACACGCGTTGCCCTGTGTGATTGATTGTTCAGCATTTTAGCATTATTACATTTTTTTTTCTGTATGCTTTTCACTGTTTTTGAGCAGAACAAGTTCAAATTATTCATGTGGTTATAGATCAAACATTCATGTCAAGGGCCTCACCATTCCATGCATCCATCCTGCTAGCAGTCTCTAAATGTAAATGTAACCACTGGTGCATGTATGACTAGAGCAAACATGACTTAGTCTCAGGTGTCAAACGTAGACCCAAGCGGCACACATGAGTGAACTCACAGGCACATTTTAAGCCACAGAACCAAAGCTCCAGCTAGGTGTTTCCGGTGCTTTTATGTCCTCAGAAAGCAGATGAAGCTCAGCTGACTACTCTGCTCGCAGCTAAGTGCCGTGTGTTCAGCAGAAAGGTACTGGAGAACGAATAAGCCCAGGGCTCCCTGCAGGCTGTTGCTTATTAAATGGAAAATGTTATGTCTCAGCCTGCTGGGCTACAAACATAGGCATTTTCCCAAGATGTGTGTCATCTAGAACTCATTGGACTGTCGCTTACTCTTAAACACAACCTGAGCTGATAATGACCCGGTTCTTGAAGGCAGAAGGATGAAAAGAGAGTGCACGTCACTGCCAAAAGCCAGAGACAGCAGCAGGGAGTTAGACGGGTAGCATGAGTCTACTTAGTGTACAGTATGTGTAAAAGGAGAACACAAATTTGGATTGAAGCAATCACTTCTACATAAACACTGTAATTTAATTTGCTTCATAGAAATCAGTGGTTGTTGCGACTTGCTTAGAAATACAGCTGGCTTAGTAAGGTAACTGGCTTTTAATGAAATCTCTGAGGGTTGAATGAAGCTAAATAATCAATCCAGTATTATGGCAAAACGTGTAACAGACATATCGGTCCTCCGTGTCCATTTCTCGCTTTGGCTCTCTAAACCGTGAAATGTACACGCATGCAGAAGTTGCAGTAAGTTTCAGTAACAGCAGAGGGAGATATCTTATTTCAAGCGAAGATGAAAATAATCAGACAAACAGACATTATTAACACATTTAGATGTAAATGCATAGTAGCTGCCTAGCTTAATTGTTCATGAAGATTAAGGATGCTGGAATGTAGTTCATACATTTTTCGCTTACTACCGACTTCTTAGCTTTAAATATATTATCTCCCCCTGCTGGTAATGCAACTTCTGCATGCAGTAAAGTGCAAAATGGACACGATGGACCGCGTGCCTACTTTGCGCTTTGCCATGATGGTTGACATAATATAACGATTATGTTTCAAGCAAAATTGTCAGATATTTGATAATTTCATCTCCTAAAATAATAATCTTTTTTATTTCTTTTTTGTTGTTGTTGTAGTTTTTACTTCAATACCATCAATAGCTTTGAATTCTTGGTTGGGAAAAATAAGAACTTTAAACTTTCACTTCTTAGAAAATGTTTAAGGCAATTGATATCATTAACTGGTTATTCAAGAAGATTAGATTTATACGGGTTAAAAACAAAAAACAAAAACCAAAACAGAACAAAAAAGATGAAGTGCACATAATGATATGCATAATAGAAAAAATAGTAGCTAGTTTAACATATGTATGTGTTTATGTATGAAATAACCACAAAGGCTGTACAAGGTACACAGTACTTTTTGAATTGTAGCACTAATGCAATACATTTCTAGATCTTGTAGTTTAGCTCTAAGTAAGCAAGGATAGTAACATTTTGCAAACATTATACAGCAGCTAACTGATGGAAAAATATGATGCCCCTATCTTCTGTCATCCATTATAGTTGCACAACAGCGTCATTAAAGTAGTCAGCATGCAGTCTGCCATCATCACCCCTTACACATGTGCAGGATGTAGTCCCACTGGAGCTTGTAATCTTTTAAATCAATAAAGTCTAAAATATGTTTCTCTCTGTTCCGCTATCCACTGGCCTAATCCAGACTGGATAGAAAGCGAGCGCTAATCGTATTAGTGTAATCACGCTGACCACATGAGGGCTAGCTGCTTAGCTTTGAGTGGATTTCAGGACGCAGGTGCTCTGCAATGTGGCATTACAGTCTTTAAGCCTTGTGGGGTGATCCTAAACAAAGATCTGTTTCCATTATACAGCCTCTTTGACCCCTGACCTTTCAATCCACAGGATGAAGGGCAAAAAAATAGTTAGTGCAAAAGAGCTGAGAACATTATTTTTAGCTGGATGTTACCTATATTCTCTTGTAATGTTGAGAAATGCTGCAATTGGCATTGGGTGTAAATCCATTTACCAAAGTACTGGTAAATGTACTGGTTCTTATATCCTGCTTTTCTACTCTACCTGACCACTCAAAGCGTTTTATACAACTTGCCTCATTCACTCATTTGTACAAGCACTGTTTTCTATGCTTTTTCAAAGTAAGTGCTTTCTATCTATTGCAATGCAATGCAGTAATGTTACCTGTTGCTGTACTCAATTCAGTAATTTCATTATAGTTACAATCATGTTGCTAATAACATTGTAAAGGTTCTTTAGTTATCTGCACACTGGGGAGACAGGAAAAAAAAAATCAAACAAACATGCTTTTTTATTGCACAAAAGTAAAAGAGTGTGATAGTAAAGTGCAAACTGCTTTATGCTACTAACATAACTTCAGCTCTAAGTATCTCCACAGACAGCATGCTAACACAAAGCTAGCCGAGAACCGAGAATGATGTTAAAGTTGACCCCAGCCCAGCAGCAGACCCTAACCTTTGTACAAAGGCAGTCACGAGCAGTTAGGCTTGCAGCACTGTAGTGTCCATGTTTGACTGAACATGAACGCAACAGAATGTAGATGCCACTCTGTCTACAACATCCTCCTCATATTCCTACAGTAGCATCACTGTGGCGCTTTGTTCTTTTTTCCAAGTCTGTTCGGTCTGGTGTTCAACTATGCTTTGTGTTGTTGTTTTGTACCCACGTGTAGAAACTAAAGAACATATGTGTGTCCTCAGTTAGATATGGATTTGTGTTGGTGTGTGGACCTGTAGCCTCACAGGTAATTATGTGACAATATGTTTCAGGTCAATGCAAAATGTAATTTTTAAACATTTATTTTAAAGGTAAACCTTCTCCATTTCCAGCTTGTGTTGCACTTTTTCAAGTTTCACTACCGCTCAGTGGTTACTTTGCGAGTGCTTGCAGATAAGTTGGTGTCTTCCATGCAAACTATGAGTCACCACAGCAATCTGCTAGCAACCAAAGCAATCACAAAAAGGCTTTTGGTGCAGAACCCTCTCACATAGACAAAACAGTAGGAACCATTTCTTTCTCAATAAAAAAAAAAAAAAAAATTCTTACAGATGTGCAGATTTGATATTACTATAATCACTGTATAGTTTTGGGTGCTGTAAGCCATGGGGAAGGTGGGAATAAGAATAAAATTGGTTGTGTAAGCTGTGGAGTAACTATTAAATCACTCTTAGCAACAGCTATTCAACTCTGGAGTGGTTATGAATGTGTCAGCATGGAGCATATTTTTCACATTAACAATTTCCTTCTGTATGAGGTGACAGACTGGGGTTGACTGCTGTAAAATTGAGTTATGCCATATGTCATTGTGTGCAAAATCTGTATGTAAGCACCCACACAGCAGAAATGTACATTTGTGAATAGTGAGCTGGCTGACAGATGGCATGAGCCCCTCCAGCAGGGTGAGAGTGGAAGGGTAGTAGAAAACAGCCTTGTCTGACAAATGCAAGGCTGGTACAACAGTAGTCAAACAACACAACTGAAAAGTGTCTAACAGTCAGTGTGCGGCTTATTAGTTCACATATTGTTTACATGCAGCTTTTATGCCAAGTACCCCCCAAATAGCTAATGTTTTATTCAGCTGCACACATCCCAGACACGCTCGTGTTTAAACTAAAAGGGAATAAGATGAAGTAGATTCTTTTGAATATTTTTTGATTTTTTGATTCAGAAAAAACCCCCAGCAACTAAACAGCAGCCAAATACATCATGTTCAGATTTCTCTCTCTACATCTTAGGTGAGCATTTACACCATGCATACGTATCTTAGCAACAAACAAGACGCTAAAGAACAAGAAAACCCAGAGTATTTAAAGATGATATTTTTTTTTCTCCTTCATGTCTCATTTCCGCAGGAATTCATTACAGTTTGGTTACAGGAGAAAAAGGTATTTTATTTTCTTCGCACTCCCTTTAATTAGTGTCACCCTCAAGGTCGTTTTATCTCTAGAAACAATATTAACATAGGTAAGCAAACAGAAAGAACTCAGGGGTTTGGAAAAAAAAAAACTGTGATAAGTGGGCCAGCTTTGTAACAAGACAGGCAGGAGGAGAAGATAAAATATGGCTGATTTTAAAAGGCAAACATGTATAGCTTCGCCAGTGAGAGAAGTAGAAGAGGCACTTGTCAACCACGCTTCTTTTTTTTTAACCCGCACCACCACCACCCATTTATCTCACAGAAAGAAAATCCCTGGCACTTTCAAACTAATTACTGTTCTGACTGCAGCTAATTAATTTAGAAGTGGTTTATGTTTTGTGCTGTGCAGCCCTGTAACACATCATCTATAGTGGGTGCAGGAAGTGTTGCCTCGTGTCTCACACCAGCTGTGTCTGTTTTCTGTACTCTGCTGGCTCACCAGTCTGTGTGCACGGGGGGGACAGAGCCCAACACTCCATCAAGGCAACGTGGATATCTGTAGGAGATGACGGCAGCAGGAGGGGCGGGGGGTGAAGGAGCGTGTCTTAAATGGGTTGTTTCGTTCAGACTCACTGCAGAGCCCGCTGTGTGCAGGGAGGAGTGGGAACAGAGCAGCCCAGATAACTAGTTCACTGCCCTTGCCTAATTATGTAAACACTAATTCTTTATATGCTGCATGCACATACTCGGCATATGCAGGCCTGGACAGTGTCAGAGGAGTAATTGTGGGTGCTCAGATGGCAACAGTACTAGCATATATTGTGATCCTGGGTTTTGTACGTTTATGATTAGCACATGAATCTCTGAGTTGAGTTAAATTGGATTTTTGTGCCAAAGTTGAAGAAATTCCCTTGAGTACATACTGTAATAGATGTTGTGTTCATGATAAAGGAACGTCCATATGGAAAGATGAGCCAAAACCATTATGCCTCCAGGCGTGGCTGCTGCTAACAGAGCGAGGTTTAACAACATATAAATCAGTAATGGAAATTTCTGGATCCAGATGTCTGGTGTTCGTGTTGAGGTTCTCAGCATTAAAACAAACACATCATTGTTCTAATCCAAACTTGCTGTCATGTGCTGTAGACTGTCATGTCAGAACTGCATGGAAATGTGTGCACTATTTCAAAGTCCAGGAACATAGCACCGAGTAACCCTGCTACTCCCTCATTTGTTTTGTAAAACTAGTGGCGTTACATGATGTCCAGACACAAGAGTACTTTTGCTTTCAGTTGCACAGTTTCACAGATGATTGTTGTCCAGAGATCTGTGTCTGCTTGCTGGTATTCCAGAAAAGGGTGGGAAAGTGCTCTTTTTGGGGGGTCAAACTACCCCCAAAAAGTCCTGCTGAAATTCATGACTAAAACAAAAACAGAAATGAACAAAAGCATTCTGTGCTAATCAGTTTCATAAAGCCCTGCGTACACGTGGCCCTCTTTTGTGAATTGCAGCATGCGGGTCGAAAAAAAGAGAACACTGGCACTCTGAAAAAAATATGTTTCTGTATTTATAAAAGGGCCCAGAGACAGCTACGTTTTAGCAGTAATAATTCCTCAGCGCTTATATGCAGGTGGAAGACTGTCCACCACATATGTAGATGCACGGACATCTTTGTTTATTTGCGTATAAAATGGCTGCATGCATCACAAGTTATTAGACATGGCAGTTAAGAGAAAAGCATATAAAGTTTTACAGACTCTATTAATGAAAGGTAAAACGGTATTCACAGAAGGGGAGCAGCCAACACTGCAGTTACTTATAACTTAATTTACATTACTATAACAACTTTTCTTCTTATTGTTGTTCTTCTTCTTTCAGCTGCTCCCTTCAGAAGTCACCACAGCACATCAGTTGCCTCCATTTCACCCGGTCTGTAACATCCTCTTCTGTCAGTGTGTCCTCCTTCAACACATCCACGAATCTTCTCTGTGGTCTTCTTCTTTTCCTCTTCCCCGGCTGCTCCATATTCAACATTGTTTGTCTGCTATAACCACTATCCCACACTATGTCTTCCCTCGAACTTGAGCTGGCTCACTCCCGGTCCTATCCAACTTGATCACTCCGAACGAAAATCTTACCATCTTCATCTCTACCACCTTCACTTCAGGCTCCTGTTGTTTTTTTTTTGAGCACTACAATTACCAATAACAGCAACAACAGTAACAAAGAAAAACATTTTGAACTCATTTTTTTTTAAACTGGTTAATTGTGCATTGTTAATAAAGGTCAGTGTTTGCATGAATACAAAATAAATAATGATAATAAGAAATGCTAGCTCGCTTGACTCCCTTTAAAAAAACGTGTGTAGACTTTTCCTGAAGTGTGTGTGAGGTATGCAGACTTTTACTACACTTTATTAACACCACTTTTAGTGTGGAAAAGGGCACACACATGGTTTGTGTATTTGCTCCCTCTGTCTGTCAACAGGTTAAAGTGACAGTTTAGTTTCTCTCGCTGTACGTTTGGGATTCCACATCCTTGGCTGAGTTTGTAACATTGTGAACACTTGAACAAAATACACTTTACTTTAGTCATACTGCATCAATTTTCACTGAATTTGCACTTCCCGATGTAGCCCCCTACTGTGAGCAATCTTGTCACAAACATAATCCTGATGGATGGGTGTACTTGTGAAGCAAGTTCAAAATAGCTGGAATTCCTTTGCGATGGCTGGCTCGAGACAACCTAAAACCCCTTTCACAGGTAATGTGCATCACTTACTTTCTTTTTAACCCAGGCTTTCTGCTTCAGGCTCTGGGTGCACTCATAAAAGATGGAATTTGATGCGTCATTTGATATGCCAAATTCACCTTTTCTGCACGAAACGGACCAAGTGCCGCCTACTCAGCCAGGAGGAACAGGTTATGGAATGATATCAAGGACATTAAAAGAAAAATATCACAGCAAAACAGGAAACAGATGCTTCGGAAAAAAATAAACGCAAGAGAGCAGTGCTACAGAATACTATTAGTCTTGTGAATTCATGAGTTAATATTTTTATTTTACCAGTCGGTGCACTCTCAATGCTGGCATTTATTTCTAACATGACAGTTAGAACTTGAATACATAACCTGCTGTGGAGCAGGAGCAATGTAAGTTGCCCATTAATCTCATAGTGTAGTTCTCAGATCTGCTTGACTTTAATGTGAGAGGCATTCAGTAAATCACTGGGAAAAAAAGAAGAAAATATAACTAGCAAATGCAGAAACATGCTTCTATGCCTTAGCAAGCCACTCAAAGAATCAGTTACAATGCAGTTAAAGTGTTCACTCAAATTGATTAATTCAATGCCTTTTGAGACTTAAGGATCTGTAGGTATCTGTGCTTCTATTACTGGCTTGAACTGGGCTTTGTTAGAAAAGCTCCAGTCATGTGAAAAATAGAGTTTCACATGACTCTGTGAAGTCCTGTGAAAACCTAAGTACACCCTTACTGCTTCCATAGGAACTAAGAGTATAAATAGCAGTATAAATACCTTGATTAATACTCGATTAATTGATAATCAGCAAGCACACCTCTACTAGAGCAAATGTTTTTGCAGTTTGCAGGTCTGATGCATTCAAGTGTGTGTTAATACAATGTCACAGTCATCCCAGGAGTGGATGTCCTAGCAAATTCACCCCAAGGTCAGACCACACAATGTTCAGAGTAACTGCAACAAACTCAAGAGCTACCTCTCAAACTCTGCAGGCCTCAGTTACAGTTAGAAAAAGACTGAACAAGTATTGATTGTTTAAAAGGGCTCAGGTAAAAGCCTGTTCTCGCTAAAAGGTCATTGGAACCATAGCTCAGGTTTAAGAATTGGAATCTGAATAAGAAACAAAACTTCTGGAACAATGTGAGACCAAAGTGGAAATGTTTGGTCGTAGTGCACACCACCATGTTTGGAGGAACCCACAGCGTATCACCACAAGCGCCTCATGCCACCTGTCAAGCATGGTGGTGGAGGGCTGGTGATTTGGGCTTGTTTTGAAACCACAGGTCTTGGGGCACCTTGCAGTCACCGAGTCAACCATGAACTCCTCTGTATACTAAAGCATTCTAAAGTCAAATGCCAGGCCATCTGTCCAATAGCTAAAGCTTGGCTCAGATGGGGTAATGCGACAGGACACAGATCCCAAGCACACCAGCAAATCTGCAACACAATGGGTGATAACGAAAAGAATCGAGGCGTTTCAACAGAACAGTGAAAGTCTGGACCTCAACTTAACATAAATGCTGTGGGGAGCTGTGGGAGCTGTGTATAACTGAATAGCTGCGAACCTCAGTGAACTAAAGCAATGCTGTAAAGAAGAGTGGGCCAAAATTCTTCCACAGTGATGTGACAGACTGATAAAGTCATGTAGATACAACAGTTCCAACTTATTGCTGCTCAAGGTGGGGTTTACCTAGTTTGTCACAGGTTTGCATAGAGTCCTGTGAAACCTTTCTTTTTGGTGTGACTGTATATCCCACATGTTGAAGTTAAAATGTGATAAATTTTGTCCTAGTTTTTGTTTGTTAAACAATAATACTGCTCATATTATATAAAACCGCTTGAGCCGTACAAATGGTCTGCTTAAGAACAACCAATTTGCACACGTCACTTTTTGCCCCAGAAAAGAATGATAGTATAATAATTATGACGATAACAATGACAATTACGATGAAGATAATGATGATGACAATAATAATAAAACAATGTTGAGTTGCAGCTTGTCAAAATAATGATGCGTGGCTGAAGTGGAAGGCATAAACCAAGTTATCTGGAATCTGCTTAAATCCTTCCTTGCATGAAAAATTTAATTTGTCCACAGACTGATAGACAAGGACAGGGAGCGAGAGGGAGGGGTATATATTTGCATTTATTTGAAAACACCTTTTATTGAAGCAGCCATTCCAGAGGGTAAAACTTTCCCACTGATACCGGGCTTTAATAAACATGCCTTAAAGACTGTTAAAATTCAGCAGCCGTGGCAGTGGTTGCAAATCTCTGCTGACCAAAATTACTTTTCCTTGTACAAAGAGACGGACATTCACAGATAAATGTAATTGCAAAAATCCCCACTGTCCGTTCAAATGTTCCGTCTCTGAGTAAAAAATAAATGGATCCAATCTGCATTTAAACAATAGAACTTATTTGGCACAATTGGCACGCAACTCAACTTTTCTCTGTGGAAAATAGGCAAGGTTAAATAAGGGAATGGCAGCAGTGGAAATCTGGTTTGCAGAGCAACCTTGCAGTGCGGCTGCAGATGTGTAATTCTGCTTGATGATTTAATTCCACTGAAGGCAAAGTCAAATATTTCTCACTATGACTTTGCATTAAAACAGAGCCCTGAGTCTGTGATCTAATCCGAGAAAGCCTGCAGCAGCCAAAACAAAGAGATGACACGATCAAAACAGATAATCTTGGAGGTGCATCAGTCTAAACATTAATCAGAGAAGAACAGGCTTGGGCTTCCTGTAGGCTTCCACAGGCGGGGGGGACTTCGGTGATGGATGACGAGGTCTGTGCAAGAGATTCATCACTTGCTTTCAGATGGTCTATGCATACTCACATTTCATTAGCATCATAAATTATGTCCCCCGAGGGAAGCCAGGTGGCCTCAGACAGAGACCTCAGCACTGTGACAGCGAGAATGACCACTGCGGGGTTGTGCTCGTGTTCGTGTCCCTGCTGTTTCAAAGGCAGCTGATCACGTCGCAGATGAACAAGAAAGGCAAGAGAGTGAGGTGAGTTTACAGCCTTCAAGAAAACTACTATGTTAATAGAAATAAGACAGAGCACAGGCAACGGCTTTCTTATTGTTAATTGGCAAGAAAATAACGGTGAAACAATACAAATACTGATGACTTGGATATTATACTTTTAAATGGCAGGTTCTTTTCACGAGAGACAGTCCGGTGTGATGTAAAAAGGGAGGTGGTAAAACTGGCTAATGTATGCAGGGATGAGATGAAACTTTAATGATCCCTGCAGGGCAATTGCATTGTTGCAGCAGCAGAAGTGCGGAAAAAAAAAAGAAGATGTGATAGCAACGTTCAGCGTGGGATACAGATAGCAGCGTAATAAAGAAAACGGTATGTTATGTAAATTTTACTGGTAGTTTTGTGCCATCATGGTTTTGCATCAAGAGTCATCTACATTCCAAAGTAAGCAGAATATGACAATGTGGAAAGCAACACTCACTGAGGGTAAAGCAGAGCACGAAAACTGCATAAACAGAAATTAGATGCAATGTGGAATTAGGGTAAGGGAAATGGTGCAGCAGATGCTGGCAATAAAGCATATGTGCAGAAATATGCAGAGCGGTCTTCCTATGAATATTACACAAACAGTCCTAAAAAATATGTCATATATTGGCTCACCGAGGAATCAGTCGCGTGAACAGATTCATTTTGGAGAAGAGCAGTGATATGAGACCATATGTGGCATTGCAACAGCAACTTAATTTTGCTACAGACAGTTTTGGTTCACAAGGAACGATACCAAGTTGACTTAATCAGATGAAAAAATGTGGTCCTTACATAGATTTTTAAAACAATCTCACACAGAAATAATCTATACCATACTGTTGATGTTTTCCCTTTTGAATATAAAATGTTGTCAGGTCATGTTGACATTAACGACAGCATAATGGTAAGGTAACGAAGATTCAGCATCGGCCGTAAATATTCCAAAGATGTTTTGTCAGAAAATCATCCAAATTTAGTTTGCTGCTGTTGTCTTGACAACAAAACAACCACATACGTCTCCACTGACACTCAGTGACACTTAATGAACAATGAAAGTATAAAGAGGGAGAAGTGGAACCGATGGAAATAAATGGCACATTATCATCCAGAGGAACAGGATCAATATGTAATGAGGTTTAATGGGCCAGAAAAGTGTCTAATAGAAGTGATGGCTGCACCAGCCTCACCATGCAAACATAATGAAGCCAAATAAATCTCTTTCCTTGAGAGCACTTTGCCCTGAGCACAAATGACTCAGGAGGGCTGGTTTTATGATCCCTGTTAGTGTAAATATGTAGCCCGCAGTCTGTTTGCCTTATTATGCAATGCTGGCTCAGTATAAGATTTTTCTTGCTGAGGGAAATGGCTGTGTTTATAATGCAATCCTTTTAAGGACGCTTTCCAGTCATGCATTTTTTTTCTCTTGGTGAGAAAAAAAACAAAATCTCACTTCCAGTATATCATATCTTTGTTTAGGTAAGGGATCGCTGACGTCCTCCACTGTGAACATCGGAAAGTTCAGACAGAAGACATGCCTAATTTACACCAGTCATAATCTCTGTGTTTCAGAGAAGTTTGTCACTGCAGCGATAGCACACTATCACACATATACATGTGTGTACAAAGACACAAAATGTTTGTTTTCTTCTGTTTTATGAGTAGCTTTATAGATCTAAAAATGAAAGCTAAGGGGAAAAAAGTTATTTGCATTTACTGTTCCTGATTACAAATTGAGCAAATAATTAAATCCATCCATCCTCTACCGCTTATCCTTTTCAGGGGCAGGGGGCTGGAGCCTATCCCAGCTGTCTTAGGGCGAGAGGCAGGGTACACCCTGGACAGGTCACCAGTCTATCACATAGATACAGACAACCATTCACACTTTAGAGTTTCTAATTAACCTATCCCCACTAACTGCATGTCTTTGGAGTGTGGGAGGAAGCCAGAGTACCCAGAGAAAACCCACACAAACACCAGGAGAACATGCAAACTCCACACAGAAAGACCCCGGCCTGAGAGTGGACTTGAACTCAGGACCTTCTTGCTGTGAGACAACAGTGCTAACCACCGTGCCGCTCCAAATAACTAAATAAAGATGCTAAATGATTATTTAAAATAGGTTTTGTCCTGCTTGTGTGGCTTGACATCAAATACAGTCTAGTGTCTGGTAGATATTTAGATGGAAAAATCCTCTGCTACACAGATGTAACATAGGCGTAGGTTCCCATGAGCATCGTGGGAAGACTTCTCCACTCAGCTCTTTTTATGGTACTTTTCTTTTTTTTTTTCACACCAGTCTGCATTTAATCATTAGTTATTATTAAACTCTGGGTCTCTTCCACAGTTTGTCTTTTGTTCTGTCTCCCTCGGCTTACCCCCAACCGGTTGCGGCAGATGGCTGTCCCTCCATGAACCTGGTTTTGATGGAGGCTTCTTCCTGTTAAAAGGGATGTTTTCCTTCCCACTGTCAACAAATGCTTGAGGGGCATCTCATTGTTAGGAGTTTTCTCTCTATTACTGTTGGCTCTTTACGTTGTTGTGATTTGGCGCTATATTGATAAAAATGAACTGAACTGAACGATAAGCGACTGTGTTCCACTATTAAGCAAAATTACATTCTTTTGCATTGGAATCATACAGATGATGAAATTTTGCAAAAACAAATAAAGACATTCACCAACACACCATCAAGCTCCCGATGATCCATTTTTTTTTAAAAACTTTTTTATTTTTTAATTATCCAGTCAGCCTGTGATTTTATTTCCACACGAGAGATCACAGCACCAACTGAGGTAGTCATGAACTTTGAGATGGGACTGATGAAGAATGAAATTTCCACCAGTCCCACCACCCAATAACACACACACACACCCACACACAGCCTATATTCTCTGAGTACTCTGGGATGTAATATGGCCATGTTCCAGCCCTTGCTTCCATTAATCACTCATCCCTCTTGGTAGCTGCTATACAGGGCAGTTTAAAGGAAACATTCAACCCAAATATACAATATCAATATCTGCTTGCAAAAACAACTCTCTTAGTCTTTAAGTTTGTAAGGAAAAAAAAGAAGAAGAACCGTTCTATCACACTTTGTGTTGTTAGTATATCTGGAATGAATTTATAACGCTGAGAGCTCTGTTGGAGCTTCTGTTGCGTTTAAATGAGTTTTGCGTGGAATCTAATCTTATAGTGGTGAATTTAAAGATAGGGTTTTATTCCAGTAAAATCTACACTGTGCTGTGGATGTGCAGGATTTTCATTACTTACTGTTTGTGAAGCATCTGCACATTTTTCTTGCTACTGACGTCACTACAGCCTACTTGCTGATCAGCTTGGGCAGTTTCTATCTCTTAAATTTATAAATTAGACCTAGACAGTATCATAAAAACAATTAATTTGCATACAATACAGTTCTTTTGATTCCCCAGCAGAGGGCAGGACCAGGGAGCCAACAGGGACCCTGGCAGCACCCCAACTCAGAGACTTTGTGAGGACTGTGATGTTAAACAAAAGACTGTGACTACTGTTTCTAAATACCCCCTCCTAACCCCCCACCCACAGTCTTCACCTTGCTTGGATGTGTCAGGAACAGTTTGTCTAGATGATGTCTTCAGGTCACTGTTTTTACTGCTGATTCCTAAATCCATTCATTTGTACCAGATATCGAGTAATGTGGAAATTAACTCTCCAAGAGTTCAGTCTGCACAGACAGGGTACAGTACATGACAATAAGGTCAAGTTGTGCACAAAGATCTCTTACAGTGGGTCAGATAAAATAATGAGGGGGGGAAAAATAGATGGAAATTGTTGAGTTTTTAAATAATCGCAAAAAGTCATTTTAGTTATCAAAAAATATCAGTCACATGGAAAAAGTAAGCACAGCCCAACATCTATCATGCAAGGCAAGGCAAGTTTATTTATATAGCACAATTCAACAGCAAGGTGATTCAGAGTGCTTTACAGAGACATTAAAAAACAAAAACAAATAAAAACAAATAAAAAGCATGATTTAAGATGGAAAAAAAAGAAAGGAACAGTAGATAAAATCATTCAAAGCAATAAAATTGGAGGGATTCAAGATCGGCTTCTAACATAAAATGTTTTACTTCATGTAAAACTCCAACATCTGGGTTCTGGTTTGGTCTTTGCTTTTGAAGTGTGTATCACCATGCCACGATCTAAAGAGAGCTCTAAGGGCCTCAGAACAATGGATGCCTTTGAGTCTGGTAAGAGATTAAAGTCTGCATTAAATCACACTGTGCAGCAAAGAAAAATAATTTACAGATGTTTCACATTCTATGCCTTTGTAAAAACAATATTTAGTAAGAAATACAGGACTCATTTTTTTTCTGAAATCACAAATGTAGTAATTTGTTTGATTACTTTAACAGACTGAGCAACATCTAATTTGTGCAGACCAGAAAAAGCGAGGAGAAGAACCTCGTACCAACTGTAAAGCACAGTAATGGAAAGGTTAGTGTTTGGAGCTGCTTCACTGAGCAGCCTGCAGTCATTGATTC
>VVHJ01004367.1:0-10819 GCA_015107715.1 Tylochromis polylepis | reverse complement strand
CCTTGGGCTTAAACTACAGACCATAAGAACTGAAGGTGACGTTTGAGTTAAAATTTTAAAAAGTAGTTATTTTTCTTCTTTTTTTTTGACACAAGAGTGTAAAAAGGCGGATTTACACGCTCATGAAATTCTGTTTCCTCAGAGAAACTTAAACTTTAGACTGAAGAGTGACAGCTGGCCGAATAGACTGACCTCTACCACAGACGGAAATTACACGAGCGAAACAAATATTCCAGAGAGTTGTTCTCCTCACTTTTCTCTCTCATCTTCCTTATCTACCTCCACCTTTCTCCCTCTCTCCTTCAACTGAGGTCTTGTTCTCAGCTCATTAAAAGCATGTCCACACATACCTACCGCGTCACTCCGCTCTCTCGACCATTTACTCCCAACATGTTGGCCAACTGGCACAGACAGAAAACAAACAGAGATACACCCCGCTGCACTGAAACACACGTTATTGCTCGATGTTCAGAGCGATTGCATTTGCCGCATCAGCCTTACTTTGGGGAGAATAAAGACAATACATTTCCACGCTCTATCAAATCTTTTCTGTACTTTCCCCAACTCATTAGAAATAATTACAAATTACCGCATTACTGACCTCAGCACACATTCATTCCCTAACACTGCTCCATCACATTCTCTCAGAGGAATGGCTGAAAGTAGGTAGTACATACTGAGCTATGGGAAGAGCGAGTGAGAAGAGAAACAAGGTGGGGGAAAGGAAAGACATCATGTTTGTATTCTGATGGAAAAAGCAAAGTGACCGCTAAATCCTGTCTGAGATGGTCAGGGAAAAGCTGACAGGGCCTCTCTCTTCTCTGTTACCCACTCTGCCCCTCTCAAAGAAACAGGAACGGGTGAGACCTCAAATGCAGCTACATCTTGGTCTTTTCCTCTGTCTGCTGGCAATTCAGAAGTGACAGAATGAGAGTAGTTGCCACTGTGAGTGGCAGATTGCTGTCACCCATCCAGTTGAATTAGAGATGGGAATTTAATGCAGACGGTTGCAGTTCTCAAAGTCTGCTGGCAGTCACACAAAGAGAGCATTTCTCCACAAAGTTTACCTTCAGACAGTCTTTGAATAGATAACTATTTCTGACTTTTATTACAACAGAAAAGTTTGACCTGAAAGTGTACAAAGGTCCTCCACAATGTGTATTGATACCCCTGCATTGTATAGATAATCACTACACCTCCCAGACATCGCTTTCAGCTATTTTATTAGAAGTCAGGGTAATGCTTGTAGTGATAAATTTTTCACCCAAGTCAGCACTAAAGAGCATTTCAAAGTGTTTTAGCTCTTTATTTTGATGTTTTCCTGTAGCTTCTGTGTTTTGGTTCATTCTCACTGCTCTCATATGATTTTTCATACAGCGGTTTTCAGCCAAAATTTATATATAAACAAAAAACCCCCCCAAACTATCTATACTATCTGTCCAAAAATAAATACTGGAGAGATGGTATTCATGGCTAGCTGCTGAACACTTGTGAAACATTTAGTGGCTAAGAGAGTGGACAGAGATAAACAGGAGTAAATATTTGATTTTGTTGTTATCAGGTGGCCAGAAACAAGTCTTTCACTGTATCAAATTAAAATATTTAGAGATGAGAGTTTGTTTTTTGTTTTTTCCTTCATTGCTTCCAAAACAAAGTTTTTAAAGTCAGAAAAGCTTGCCATACAGAGAGTGGACCCAGAATGCAAGACTCACGGCTGTTATTTAGCTGGTCAGACAAAGACAGACAACATAACAAAAACAAGACTTGAGCAGGGTTAGCATAAACTTACACACAGCTCAACAGACTGACAGAAACATACACCAAGAGGGAGATGCAGAGAATATTTATACAGGAGGAGATTAGGGCAGAGTGGACACACCTGAGAGCACAGCTGAACAGAATCTAAGTAATGAGACATGGAAAGCAAAACTGAACATACACACACGCGACCAGGGACTGTCAGAATTAAACAGGAACTAACACACCCACATTGAGACCCAGACTAAGGCATTTTGAACTTGACACAGGAACGGGAGCTAAAAGGACACGGTGACACATGTTGAAACACAGGAAACAGGACTGAAGACAAATTAACTTCCTATGACAGTGAAAGCAGACAAGTATGGAGAGACCAGACACCATGACACAACTGGGGAGACAAAAAGGATAATGAAACATGGAGAAAAGACCAACTTCCATAGGAGACGCTGATGACAAGACACAGAGATGAGACTAGAACTAACATAATCAAACAAGAACCAAGAACTAGAAATATAAATAAAAAAAACTCTGAGACACTAGAGAATACTAAAATAGACTAACTAATACAGAGTTTGATTGTAAATATTTCTTAAATCCAAAGGAATGAATAGAGTCCAGAACAAAATCTCAAAACACACACACAAGACCCAGGTCATGACAAAAAGCATTTTAAGAAAATTGTATTCATTCACAGCACATGCATTAAAAAACAGACAAAAAAAAAACCAAACATGAAGTCTGCATGAAAACATTCACTCACATATGAAATATATTAGCAGTAGAAAAGTGTGCAGTTTAACACTGCAAGTGCTCTCTCACAATGAAATTCTTTGCAAAGCCCACATACTGGATTATAAGACTAGGCAATATTCCAGGAACTCGAGGGCTGTTTTTGGGCAGCTCAGGCCTTTGTGTGTGTGTGTGTGTGTGTGTGTGTGTGTGTGTGTGTGCTGCAGGAACTGTCCCTGTAGGAGTTCTATCAGGGTCGTTCTAGGGGGTAAAAAATGCTTGCAGCCAGGTAGATTCTTCTGCACTGGTAGGTGGGGCTCAACACTGAGTGTGTCATTGTAAAACTGAACACAAAGCATTACTTTTTTTTTGCACAATAACATGCACACTAATCACACTGGCTCACTCAAAGGAAAGCACTACAGCTTCATTTTGAAACTAGTGATTGTCCATGTGGGGAGTTTGCTGTGGCTCTTCTTTCACTGACTGATGCCATGAAGCTCACTGTCTGCTGCGAAATGTGTAGACTGGGCAACAAACCGTTGACAGATTTAAGATTGTAGCTTTCCAGTCAACCTTTGTTGATTGTGGAGCCTCGCTTTATTCTGAAAAACTCAGGCTCTGCACTGTTTAAATGTTTTTCTTTTATCTTAGCTTTTACTGAGTTGGCCTTCGCTTTAAGATGCGCTCAGTTAACAGACTTTTATCAAATCTAGCATGAATAAAAGAGCTTTATAAATAATTAACATATGTCCATATGTTCAACAACAAAATGATACAAAAGCACTACTTGCGATGATAACTTGCTTGTAATAACTGAACCTGAAGTGTCAGTCAGCGATGTTTGCTTTCTTCTTGCTATGAAGTTAAAATGTTTTATGCCTCACAATCACATCTAACTACTTCTGTCTAATTTACTGTGTGCCCACCTTGTCTGTGCCAGCTGCTTTGACCTAGTTTTAAAAGAGAGCGTGTTGTTTGTTGTGTTTCCATGTTTTATTTTTCAGCTTCTGTCATTTTTAGGATCCTGCCGCCTCGATGCAGGCAGCGCACCTGTTTAATTTAGATGTGCTCCCTCCCTCCTGTGATAGACCCTTGTGGGACATCTTAAAATCCCAGTTCACAGCTTTAATCCCCTCTTCACACATATTTCACATCCCTGCAGATGGACCTGATTCTCAAGCTTTACAAGCCCTGCTGTGTGTGATGCCTGCGTGTCGCTTTGATTCCTCTTCTGCTTTTGAGAACATCTGATAAGAATTCAAAAAAAGATGGAAGAGAGTCAAGTACAGAAGCCGAGATATAATAGAGATTACTGCGATATTCTCCACCTGTGTGCCACACATACATACTTATCTTTTAAAAACATGACAAGTCATTACGCTACAGGGTAATAGGAGAGCAGGAAAAGTCCTTTCCTAAATGAGATGAGAAACTATGACCTACTGCCTGACCTTCCTCTTAAATGAATGGCTGCTTTTGACACCTGTCTCCTTTTCTTTGTCTTCCAGGACTGAATGAGTGCATGATCAATAATGGCGGGTGCTCCCATGTCTGCATGGACCGACCAATTGGCTTTGAGTGTCAGTGCCCTGCCGGCTACCGGCTGCTAGACAAAAAGACTTGTGGAGGTAAATAGAGAAATATAAAGGGTTTTTCAGACCACACAGAAACAGAGTGGCAGGCTGGCTGCTGACCAAGCCAGTATAAATCTGTTTGTGCATTTGCGTAGTGTACCGCTGTGGCCAGCTTGCAGCTCTCTAGCTGTCCGTCGCTGTGCCCTGCCCATCGCCCCCACAGGGGAAGTTGCGCAGTCTTACTCCTGCCACATATGCCTGTAGTATGTCCTTCACACCCTTCCTATCATTTTAGCAGCTCGCCATCACACCCAGAGAAGAATCAGGTCAAAAGACGTCAGCAGGGATCCACCATGCCTCTCTGTTGACTCCTTTCTTCCCTAAAACATGTTTCTCTAAAATTCCAGCCATAAAATGTGCATTTTTTTCCCTCCCTGTTATAGCTGTCATGTCATCGAAAAGAATGACTATATTTATATTTCCTGAATTTAGTTTCCGCTCTCATCTGTCACAGCTCACAAGGGAGCATTAGCGACTTGCTGTCACTGTCTTACTTACTGTTTTTGTCTCTCAGCTGATTGATAATCCTCTCATCCCTGCAGATATTGATGAGTGTGAGAACCCGGATGCCTGTAGCCAGATCTGCATAAACTACAAGGGGGATTTTAAATGCGAGTGCTACGAAGGATACGAGATGGACCCGGTCACTAAGACCTGCAAGGCAGAAGGTGAGTTAGAGTAAGAAGAGAGGAATTAAGTTAACCAGTTGATGGTCTATTTGAGATTGAACATGTGAAAGAGACAAAGTTAGAGATGTCTTAAACCTCTTTTGCATCATAAGCAACATAAAGTTACCACAGGTAAACAGCACATTTTCTCAGATACTGAAATGCCTCAACACTGCAACACGCTCTCTCTTGTACTACATTGTCAACCCCTCCGCTTGTCATAACCAGGAAACATCTTGCAGCTGCTATATTCTTATTATTGTTCTGCAGGTTGTTTGTGCACTTGACATAACAGCACACATAAAAAAGGCAAACATCACCAAGGCAACCACTCTGTTTTTCTCAGACCAAATTTGTCCTCTGGGTCCTGTCCCATTAGACCGCTTCACGAGTGACAGACTGATGTTTAGCGATGCTGAACACTTATAATTAGGTATAGCAACTCTTCAGGGGTACCTGGCTGAGACACGGTGGAGGCTAATTACACCAATTTAATCCAGCCTCCCGCTCAGCTTGTTGATAACAGTTGTTTGACTAGTGGAGAACAAAGTGGACCGCTAAGAAGCCAGCTGACGTCTTTTGACCTCCAACTATGGCCCAAAGCTGTTAGCAAGAGGATTGCATGCAGAGGCCATTTTATGTTTACACTTCTTTTCCCTGCAGAGTTTTATTATTTAATTGGCAGGAAAGAGCCAGTCAAATGAAATATGTTGATTCTGTCCCTGTGGCTGTCAAATGCTGCTATTTAATTTTCCTCAATTAAGCTAAGCTAATATCAAAGCTCAGCATTTGCACGTGTGTGTTTGTGTGTGTGTCGTGTCTGCCCACTTGCCTCTTTTAACGCTTGTGTACTTTTCTTTGCATGGCTGCCCAGTGCGTTAGCTATCAGTTTATAGTGGCCATGAGAGAACTGTTTCTGGCTGTGTGTCAGAAGCCAAATTGCAGCAAATGCAGCAGTTGAGTCGCTTGGTTTTGAGGCAATGAAAATGAATTCTGGCTGCGACAGCCCATGAACCCGGCAGGGGAGAATTTTCCCCTTTAGAGGGGTTGGAAATGCTGTCATTGTAATGGCCAGTTTTTTGGGAACGCTTGGTCTCACACGTCACTGTCATGATTCAGAGTTTAGGGCTGCGAGAGGAAGGAAAGGGCAAAAAGAGAAGACGTGCAGGACTGCGATACTACAATGAGGCTACAACACAGACTGTCAAAAGGGAAACTGAGGCAAGCGAGCCATTAATGAGAGAATTTCATATCTGCCCCAAGAGATAACTGCCTGCAGCTGCCATCCTATTACCATGCAGTGTCACAAAGAGATTGGCTCAGTATAGATGTTACTAGACAAAGGTGGGCTTTAGTTATAGCCAGGCAGATAAAATCGCCCCTACAGGTGCATTCTGTTAGTCTTTTTTACCCACTTGACTTTTCCTGGCCAGAATTATGAGGAAATAGTTTAAGACCTCTGTTTATATACGCTTCTGATTAAAGTGCATCCTGGGTGACCTTATCCAAAACAGACAGCTCTAAAAATAGGTGTGAAAAAAAAACAACCCAAGGACACTCAGAGGAAGTGCTAAAAGCAGTGCATGGTAATAGCAAATTTACCAATCACAGTGTGTACCTCAGATGAAAGCAAGAAATCTTTTATCTCCTTGAATAACAAAATTATTTCATAGTGTCCTGCAAGAGTTATCAGTTTTTGCGAATATCCACACGGCACGCTACATTAATACATTCCAGAGGGCAGATGAATTGTAAATGATCTGGAGCTTTCCATAGCACCATATGCAGGTTAACGTGAAATGTCTGATGCGTGACATGCAGTCACATCTCGTTCTAGTAATTTGCTTTCTGACTAAAGACTCGACTAATCAGGCTCAGCTGCGATTTGTGTTTGGTCCTGATTAGCATGGTAACAAGGTAAGCTAAGATGGTGAGCATTAAATATTACACCTGTGTAGCTTCACCAGCACCACACCCTCCCACCACTCAAACATATATATTACATTACATACATTTTCATTTATCGAATGGGCTCATTGCCTTTGTTGTGCTTACACAGCTGTGCTAACATGAAAAGTCAAACCTCAAACGCCAATTCTGAGCTATTAATAATCCTCGATTGTGAGGAAGCCTGATGAAATTAACATCTAGCTTGAAGCCTGACCAACTGCCACCATCTCTGTAGACATTTTTTTGTCTAGTTAGTAGCGGTCACAGTTTCTGTGCTGGTGAAATCAAATAACCACGGGAATAGAAAATGTAATAACTAGTGATTACATTAAATGCTTTCAGATGCGTTCCAGATGAGATCTGCATCGCTCAGCTGTGCATGTAATAAATATTTATATAAAATGCAGGTGTACAGTGCGAGGTATTTGGGAGCGAAGTCTATCATTATTCTGTTGCATATGGGTTAAAATTCACTCAGTAGCAGATTGTTATTGTTCTATGTTTGCAGGCCTGGAAAAGGTAAGAACATCTCTTATTTGAATTAGTGTATGCTCGCTCGTGTCTGTTTTGTTCCATTGCCCGTGCAAAAGCCGTCAGCTTGCTGTTTAAAGAGGTGCAGCCAGATGCAAAGGTAACTCTGATCTATATTTGCAAGGCGAAGATAATAGGGAGCCTACAACTTAATGATGCATATGGACACGCTGATCAATACACCAACTATTCAGCTGTTTTTAATGAAGGATTATTATCCCTGTTTATCTTTGTGAAAAAGATTATATTTAGAGGATTGACTTTAGTCTCTCCAGCATCGCATTATGTTCCAGTGCTTTTAACACTGCGGTGGAGCTTGATTGTTATTGCTGTAGAGCAATGTCTAAATCATTCCCTGACATGCAGCATTTCCCATCTGGGTCAGCGGTTCTTAAGTCCAGCACGCAAGCATTTTGATGCTGTGCTGAACACTGTCCAGCTTATTGCTGTTTTATTGTTGTCTTCTTCTTCTTCACGTCCTTCCCCTGTGTGGGTTAAATTATTGACACAAGAGCACAGCCACTGCTTCTTCCAGTCCAGACGATGTACTTTTCCCACCGGATAAAGGTTAAGTTGATTTAAAGCAGTGCACTTGCTGTGTAATCTGAAGCATATTAATGTCGATGTGTGCATAGATGATCTGTGGAGCACCAGGACGAGAGCAGTTTTCTAATAAGATATACCCGCTTTGGCCCCTCTTCTCGCCTAAACTGTCAACGCTGATTCGCTTGAGCATTACTGAAGCAAATCCCAACTCTAATGTATTCCTCCCACTTACAATGTATTCATCCTCATAAGCCCATTTTAGAAATTGGCTCCTATTGAAAAGTTGAACTTTATATTTTGCTGATCCGTATTCGGACCCTGACTCCATGGCTGTGTTGTTTGTGCCTGCTTGCACAAAAACACACCCTGAAATGTTCTTTTCTTCGCTTGCAGGTAAAAGCCCTTACCTACTGTTCACCAACCGACATGAGATCCGACGCATTGACCTAGTGAAGAGGGACTACAGTCAAGTGGTATCCACACAGAAGAACGCTGTGGCTCTGGACCTGGATGTGGCCAACAACCGTGTTTTCTGGTGTGATCGATTTCACCGGAAAATCTACAGGTAAAGACGAGTGGGGACGTTTTGAGTTTCTCGATCTTTGAATGTTTGGGGAAAAGCAATTTCCGTATTTAGGATTTTTTTCTCACACAGAAGTCATTAAGTGGCAGACAAACTGCAGCATAAACAATAAATTCCACACAGCTTGGACATGACAAATGTTTATTAATCTTCTAAGCAATTTTTACATTTTTCACTATGCCTCATTTAATCAAAATGCCTGCATTGTCAGCCACTAGACAAATATATTTGAAATATGAAGACACACCAGAGCCATTATAAGAAAGAGACTTGGCACTGAATAAAGCCAGCGATGCAAGGAACATTTTCTGGGGACAAGAACTTTTTGACAAAGTTTTGTGGCAAAGTCACAAGTCACAAAGGTTTTTATCAGATTTGACTGGCAATTCTTTACATGCAATTCATATGTCTGCACAACCATTGAAATGAAAGGTAATCAAGCTTCGAAATAACTGCCTAAAAACAGCTGCTTCAGAATGGCTCGCTTGCTTCTCGAAGGATTTTGACTTGTTTTTTTTCTGCTAAAAATCAATATTTCTAAATATGAACCACTCAAAGATGTTTTACTTTCATCTATTTGCACTCCACCTGTGGTTTTCAAATGTCTGATTTTTAAAAAGAACTGTGCTTTAATTAGATTTTGATACATGATTTCACAAATCCCGCACTGATGCACACTGATGAAATTTCCCTGTATGTGATGTCGTTAGAATCTTCTCCTTTCTGCTTTTGATGTTTTTTAGGTTCAATCAGCTTAGCCGATGGCTCAGACCTGCTATTATTTTAGATGAATTCCACCCTTCCTTCTGTTATCCAACGACGTTTTCTCCCCAGAGTGTATTCTAATTGGAGCACTGTGTTCTCTTTATAAAATGGATGTTAAGAGGAAAAAAAAAAATCTCTGGGGAAACTAAAATAGAAATTCCTGTTTGGGAGCACAGCTCCCTTGCCCTCGCCTCACACCTCTGCTGGGGGTCAAATCATTAGTGAGCAGGGCAAACCCTGAGTGAGGCCTTGTCTATTCTGATAAGTGGTCCATCTAAGAAGGATGCTAACCCCAGGATGAACCTGCTCAGCACATTGCCCAAGGCTGTAGCTCCCATATCAGGCCCATTCTCTGCTCTGCAGTCTCCTCACATCAGAGAAAGAATGGAGAATTGCTCTTCGTCATATATTATCTGTTGGGGTGTGTCCCGTTTGTGTTATTATCACTTTATGTCTGCTTATATTTTGTCAAATGAATGTGCCAAAAGACTTAATTTGCATAACAAAGACAAACATGGAAGCTATATAACTGTGTCATTCATTTATTGATTGATTGATTGCTGTTGCTAGATGTACTGCTGTGATTAGAGGTTTTCTTCTGCAGTTGGAGTTCAATCAGTACTAAATTATTTTTTAAACAAGTGGGTAAAATCCTTTGGCTCTGAGTGCAGTCACTAAAAATCAGTATTTTATAGTAATAAATCTTCTGGTAGGGTGCCACATGATCAGAAGGATTGTGTATACAGACTCATTATCACAAAGTAGTGCCCTGCAGGCAGCCAACCAGGCTCTACCTCACAATCTTTCTTTACATCGATTTTGTAATAATGGCTGGTTTGATGTAGATTATCCCTTACATATTCTCATCCCCTCAAAACTCTCCCTCATTCTCTCCTCCCGCATTCCCGCCTCCTGCTCCACCTGCAGTGCCTTCATCCACGAGGCCAGTGACCCCTCCCAGCAGGTGCCACTGGTAGAATCGTCTCTGCAGACCCCTGTAGGACTGGCCGTGGACTGGCTCCAACACAACCTGTACTGGACCGACTCAGGGGACAAGTCTATCTCCGTGGCCTCAGTGGATGGCACCAAAAGACGTGTCCTCATCAGCACTGACCTGAGCGAACCCCGAGCCATAGCACTGGATCCCCACCATGGGTAAGGAAGTGGAAATGTATCCATACAGCACCAGACATCTGCACTGTTAAACCAAATATTAAAGAAATTGAAAGACAAGATCCATAATTATGAAGGCTTATGCATTTTAAACAAGTATGCTAATTGCTGAGCTTCATGCTGTGAATTTACATAACACTTCATAGCATATCAGCACATAATAGGGTCGAACTGAGTTCACATAGGATGCCCTCCAATCTAGTTCTATACTATACTTTTTGTCCTCTTTCATAATATTAAACATGATGGTGACGTTAACCTTAAACAGAGATATGTTTAGCGATTTCCTCTGGGTCCACATCTAATGATAAATGTACATTATCAGAACACTTCGTTTTGTGTGTGAGAATCCAGAGTATCAAGCCTCTGACACATTTAACATCCTGATATGATAGCTTTTGACAGCCTGAGGAGCTTTATGAAACGGTGCCAGGGTGGGATTCTGCAGCTTTTGTGTTCTGGTGGTCCAAACGCAG
>VVHJ01004366.1:21031-39350 GCA_015107715.1 Tylochromis polylepis | reverse complement strand
GTAAAGGAAAAAGTAAAAAAAAAAAAAAAAAAAAAAAGTCTCATAAATGTGTCTTTTGCAGAAGCAGATTTGTGAAGCTTCCCAAATGTCATCCCCTGCTTCAGATTTATGAACCAGGATCTTCCGATTGTAGTCCATAAACCATAAAAATTTCAATCAGGTCAGTGTGAGTGAATTCAGTTTCACACAAAATGATAAACTTGCCAAATTGTAGTTTTTGTTGGTCACTGTAGTGACCTTTAAATTTGTTCCTTTATGGTCCTACATTAGAGTACTGACAAAGTACTACTTTACCGTCTTACTTTTAAACATTTTCAGGAGACAAATTATTACAAGGTATTTACCACAATATAAAATTATCTCCACTAGAAGAATTCAAAGTTCATTAGGCAGGAGAAAACCCCCTGTTTTTATTATATTGTTGTATTATGCATGCATTACTGTGTGTAAGGAAATTTGTTGTAGCTGGTTGGGTATTTTGAGACCAAATTTGAGGTTTCGTGAAGGAAACATGGCTCTTAAATAAAGGTAGTACAATATTTACCTCAGGAGTGTAGAAGTTCATGTTAAGTCCTTCAAAATTATTCTTAAGAAAGTGCTTAAGAAAATATTTGTTAGGACTACCTTCATGATGGTTTTTTGTTTTTTTGTTTTTTTACCATTTGTGAGTTTTAGATGAGATTAAATTCGTTTGTTTCTTGCAGGGCTCAAACTTTAATCCTTAGATTTTGGAGGAAACCATGCTGTGCTGCTCCGGCCCTTTTGTAGCCACCTAAGCATCCCTTGTTTTTTCTGTGTGTTTGAATGCCTCATCTGTTGGGTGACTTCCGTGGGATTGCGGCCGGCTTGTCACTGAGATTGTTTGTCCTAAGGACGAGATCTGTGTGAGTCCTGTTTCTCTTCCTCTCTCCTCGGCCCGAGTGCTGATGGAGACCCACATCCCAGGTGGCCCACACATCAAAACAAGGGATTGCGGCTCTTGGTTTTCAGACAAACATCACTCACTTTCTTTGTTGTCTGAGGGACGGGGGGCATGGCGGTTTATCTCCAGAGGATCTCCCTTCACCCCTCCCTCACTATCGCCTTCCACCAGCCCACTGCCCCATCCCACAGGAGCTGCTAAAAGCAAATGTCAGTCAAGGAGAAGGTGTTGCATTCCTTCTAAAGGTCAGTTAGTGGTGGCCACTGAAGGATCTGTTTAGTTCTTCAGTGGACTGGATGTCTAAAAGTTATAAATTCATTTGCCTTTTTTTCCCCTGTTTTTTCTTTATGTGATGACACCTTTGTCACATTTCAGTCCACTGCCCTTCCCTTCCTACATACCCGCCACACACGCAGCCAGTGAAGGCTGCTGTGAGTTATTTAACACAGAGTGTCATTCATAATGTGCTGCACATGCAAGCTATTGCTCTCTCTGTAACGGAGGACCCAGTGGGAGCTTGCAGTTCAGCATCTCCTGACTCATCTGTGCAGGTGATTCCCCCTCCGTCTCTTCCCCTCCAGGCCTGTAAGGAGTGAAGTGTCTAGGGTACTTTTATGAGTATGACCTTAACATGCTCGTCTCAAGTGGTCTAGACTCAGCACTCCGTTTACTAGAGTCTTCGTCCCACTGATGGCTGTCAGACTTTCTGCTTTTTACTAGTGACTCTCTCTTGTCATAACTCTTTGAAGATGGACAGACGTGACGCTCCAACTGTCCTTTTTCACGGACCTTGTAGAGAATTTACTATCAGAGGTGGAGAAAAACAGGGAATAACAAAAGGAAAGGGCTCTGACATGTGCTGCCTCTCTCTGCAGGAGACCAGATGAACATGTGCAGAGTACAGCTTTAAATTACTTTCAACACATAGCATGAACATCAGGAAGGATGGATCAGGGTGAAGTTGTGTTTTGTGAGACAGGTGAAATTAAATAATAGATTTACCCCCCAGTGGAGTTATTTTAACTAACACAACAATGTGACATTTGCTCCATTCGCCGTGCTGGATTGTAGTTTTTATGAGCCTTGGCCTAACAAGCCGATGCAGTGAGTGTGCAAGCAACAGGTGATTAATCAGTCGCTAATATGTAGTAAATATTTAACAGTTGCCTATAAATTTTAGCCTTTTAGACATTATGGTCTGTTTGGTGTGCTGCGTGGCAGAGAGCCAAGCACTGTAGGTGGATTAGCTCATTGAATCCAAACAGTTTACGGGGAAAGCAGCTCCAGTGACGACACTACGTGGGTAGCTTGCAGCTCTCAAAACACAAACCTTTCATGTGAAAGCGAAAAAGGAGAAAAAGTGAGTCTTTCACAGGGACAATCTAGTAAACATGGTTGCTGCGTAGAGAGGGAACACCTGTGTTTTGCCAAACTTTTGGCATGGAGCAGTTTGCTCACTGCCGGAGCCATATTTGGTTTAGGACAAATTTCACGTTGCTGTTACAGCAATGACGAAACACACCCTGACTCATGCAGGAAACTGCAAAGTCGGTCACTGATAAAATCCGAGGGAACAATAGAAACTGGAGAAGGTGCTGAGATGATTCAACTTTGCTGGAGTAGCAAGCTGTAGATACAAAGTTACATGGTGGGAATAAGATTAGAGCTGAGGCCAGAAATAGCGTTTAAGGTGTTGAGGATTAGGGTTAAGTGTCAGTAAGGTCAAGTAAGAGACCAGTGTAGCCTGGCTTAGAGATGTTAGCTGGAAGGAGCTCGCTGAATGATTGGTCAGCTGTCAGGTAGAGTTCTGAGCGTGTGTGTAGTTAACACATATCTGTGTACTTACCTAGCTACAGCCTCTTTTTTTTTTAACTAAGTTCATTCCCAAGTAAAGACTCATGAAACCTCGAGAAAAGTTCAGTTTCTGGGTTTATTTAACATTTAATGACTGATTAAGCACAGGACTAAACATATCCCAGGCTTAAATGCATATGTTTAGTAATGGAACAGTCTTCACTTTGTTGTCAGTTTTTAAATGTTTTTTGGTCAATTTGAGAATTATTAAATGCCTCCAGTCTGTTGCTTTGGTGTCACATTGCAGTATCCCCTCTCTGTTTACTGTTTTTCTGAGGACTGAGCCTAAACATCCTCTAATAGGATAAGCCAATTCAAGGACCTCAGAAGAAGAAAAGAAAAACTGCTCTCTTTACCTACCAGATGGCCCTCCAGTGTTTAACATCTGTGTAGTCATAACAAGTTTATAGTTCTCCTTTTTTCAAGCTGTAAAATAACTTATTTTTTCCTCTTTTTTTTTGTCAGAACAATTACTGTAAGATGATCTGATCCTACACAGATTAAGTTTTGGTTAAAATGTATTTCCTGGGATTGTTTTAATTAAAAAGGTTGTCTGATAGCTAATTGGGTCAGTTATGGAGATTTTTTTTTTTCTTCTAACTGCTTTACTGCTAATAAACAAGTGATTTTACTCCCCCGATTAAAAGCACAGATATTTTCAGAAGGTCTGTGAACTCACCTGAAAGGGATACTTTGTAACAAATCAGTCTCAGAGCTTAAAGTGGAGCTATCACAGTGCTTATTTATGCATTCAGTCACATTAGGCTGGAGACCATACCACTGCCCCAAAATGCTTGTGACTGTGTCCAATGAACTTGCAATCTTTTTGCCTTTGAAATGGTTGCTTTGAAGATGGGGACCAGGTGTGTGACAGCCCGCAGAAGTGTTCGCCCAGTCAGTTGCCATCTTAAAAGCAACTTTGGGGCTTCAAGATGGGAATAAACCGACAATAAGTTGGAGTCGGTCTGCTATCAGTCAACATCAGTCAGCATCAGTTTGGGATTTAATGGGGTCGAGCTGGCAATTTCACGCAATCTGTTTGTGATATTACGGCAATCAACAGTGATAAATCAGAAGCAATTCACAGGTATGTTGCTGTCTACTAACACAGAAATTCACATGAACTGTCCAGCCAGAACCTCATAGATTTAAAATTTGTGACGTAGGTGCTGCAGGATGATACATTTGGCAGGTGATTTACCTGCAAAATGCTGAGCAACATTTTACCTAGGATTTTAATAAGAAGACAACCAGTTGGCAACCAGTTGAGTCACTTCCCCTACTGCAAAGAGATGCGTCGAAGACAAGTTACGCTCATCAGCATAAAGTGACTCAGACTGATTGTTGCCAATCTGTCTGCATTTATGATTTAGACAGCAGTTATTTGCAAACCTTTACCAACCCGTGTGACAGTGATAAAAGTCAGTTTGGAGTCAGGTTTCCTGGTTTGCCTTACGATTAAAAATGCTCGCCCAGAGGTTGAAAGTGCTGTGCACCCAACCTCTGGACGACCAGCAGCTACTGGCAATAGTTTGTGATATGGCAACTTTACCGATTGTTTTTCCAAACTGTAACAAAGTTGATGTCCTATTTTTTTTACTCTAATGTGACTAAGCCATTAGACCAACCAACAACCCAAATTTGTAATGTTCCAACTAAAGGGCAACAACAGATAGATTCATTTTAGTGAGGTAAACTCACTATAAGTATATAAAATTGTCTGTGTTTCTATTTATAAATTTCTGCAATTAAACGGGAAGCAAATGGTAAAAGACTGTTTCTGTGTCTGATTAGTCATGTTTAGTGGGGTGTTTTTTTTTCTTAAACAGCACTTACAATGTAATAACCAGTCACAATCCCTGCAGCAGATCCAGTCTACCATCAACCTAATTGAAATACTCAAATTTGACTCTCTCTGTCTCTCTCTCTTTCTTAATGGCTGCATCATACATTTAAATAATGGTCTGAACAGCCGGTTCATCATTTTTCCAAATTTAGCCTCATGCGGGTAAAAGAAATGAATATTGATGAGCATAAAAATGATTTGCTGTTGTAGAATACTTGTTAAAGTAAGTAAAAATAATTACTGTTCACATTAACGTGCATCAGCAGTAGTAATCCAATAATATATAATAAAACTGTACGGAACTCGGAGATGGCTTTTTTTTCTTTTTTTTTTCCCACCCAGCAAGTACATTTAACACTGTAATAATTTACTGCCTGGCCTTATATATTATCTCTTTCAACAGTATGGTATTATTACACTATTTAATTATAGGACTATTTCCTACACCATCTTTAGTGTACGGTATGTCATATTTAAGGACTACAAACCAATGAAATGCATTTGATTTAATTTAATTTTATAAAATCTTGACAGTGATTTGCTCAGGTGATTAAAGCTTTATATAACAGTAATAACATGTCAACAACAAATCTGAATTTTATTTCCGCTGCGTTCACTTGCACAAAATCCAATTTAAAAAGGGAAAAAAAAAAAGTAATCTGCTCAAAATTAGGAGAGTGACACTCTTGTTTTCTCTTCTGTCTCTTCTGTTGCTGCCCAGCGGACAGCCCCACCCTCCAACCCCCAACCCTCTGAATCAGCCTGGTTCACATACACAAGATTAAGTAGCAAAAGTGACATCCAAGACCAATCGGGCCACCCAAGAGAACCACAACCAGCGGAAAGGCTGTCAGAGCCCCCTTTTGCAACATTAATCTTCAAGCCTCTCCTGCACTGCCAACTCACATCTCCTTCAAACAGGATGGGGAGGCAGAAAACTGAACTTTTCCCTCCCTGAAGGATTTCTCCTCTCCATCAATTAACTCTTTGGGGGACAATTCATCGTCACCCAGCATGTGCCAGACAACTTCAAACAGAGGCAATATGAATTGCTTTTCCAGACATTTTTAAAAGTTGCCCTTAATTTGGCAATGAGGAGATTGGTGTGGACGTGGGTTCAATTTATTATTCACCTAAAGACCTGCACAAAGACATGTGACACAAAACTTACACCAAAAACATGCTGTAAAGTGATTTGTGCCCAAGAAAGCTGTTCTTAAATTGTCTGTTGAGGGCTGTAGAGACATTTCTATGGTCTGTTCCACCCATTAATGGGATGTTAAACATTCACCAGTGAAATTTATCTTGAACGTCAGAGCCCCATTACAACAGACGCAGAGGGATCGGCATGCTAACTGGGCTACTTTAACCCACCTCAGCTACCTTTTGTCTTCTTTACCAATCAATAGCATCTTTGATCTCTTTCAAGGAGGATAACTCTATAGTGTGTTTGTATGTGTGTGGTAGTGGTGCGGGGTGTTATCCTGACCTTCTGTGGGGGTGGTGTCACGTCCAACCTGATAGTGGTGTGAATAGGAAAACAGAAAAGATGAATACAGCAACTGATAAATAGCGGAACATGAGTGTGTTATGGTGTGGATGCCTTCAGTCCCAGGAGAGGGCCTTCCTAACCCCAGCCTTTCTTCTGCCGGAGACTTGAGAAGCGAAGGAGGGGAGGGGGGGGCGGGATGTCGCGCCATCTAACAGTGTTGCTTTGAAGACAGCAACACTGAAATCAAGCAGCATGCCTCAAATGTTTCCTGCTACCTTTAATTAACACTCAACACATGGCTGTGCACCTAAGGATCCAGTCTAGTGAGCTTTCTTACTGTTTTTATTGCCAACGTTTGCCATAAAAAGACCAAAACCACCAATGGATTGATCTGATTATCATTCTTCTACACTGAGTACCACTGATGTCCAAAAACACATCAGTGAAACACACTGTCACTGACCTTTTTTTGTTTCAGTGCCACAGAAATCCATCCTCTAAATCAGGAATTTCAAACAAATTTTACATTGTGGGCCACATACAAGCTACTTTTACCTGATGCGGGCTGGACCAGTGAAACTACATGATAAATGTGTAAGTTCTGGTAGTTCATTGCCCAGACTGTCCCGTAATTATAAAATAAAATGATATGAAATAAAAGAAAACGTCCTTTTTTTCTGTGAACTTACTATGAAAAGCATAAATTTATATAGTAGATAGTGGAAAAACAGGAACTTTCTGTCATTTAATTGTTTATCTATTACTTAATTTTAATATTAATAATTAATATTAATATTAATTTTTAATAAATAAGCTAAGCTCTAAAACTTGTGAAAATATAGTTAAAAGTTCAAAATCTATGCACTCCTCCAGATTTTCCAAAGCCGCCCGTGTTTGCCGGGCCGATTCTGGCTCCCGGGCTTTATGTTCGACACCTCCGCTCTAAGGAATAAACCCTGTATCAATGCACATCTGAAAATAGTGTGAAACAAATCGGACTGTTTACTCCTGTTTGTGTAAGGTTTGCTAAAGCCACGGGGCCCAGAAGCTTTAGGGAACTATGTAGCTGTCCTTATCTCAGTGACTAACACACTGTGGGACTGGTCGGTGACAATATCAACATGTCAAAGCAGAAAATTCATTTAAAATTAATTAATGCCTCTCATCTTATCCTAAGCGTGCTCATGTCTAAGGTTTATTTATCCAGGATTTCAGATCAGACAGTTTCATTTTAAAATGAAGTCCAGATTTGGATACGATTATCTGGAGAATGCCATCTAGTCTGTGAGTCTTTGCATTTCCACCTGGTATTAAAATGTTTCTCCTTATCTACTTCCTGCCCACAATTTGTTCTGATATCAAACTGCAGATTATGTAGGTGTGGCTGACTGACCACACATGGTGAGTTTCAGGTAAGTGGAAACAACACAGCTTTTTTTTTTTTTTCTCCCCTTCACATCTCTGAAAGTTGCTGCTTCTTCCTGTGGTCTCAGTCAGCCTTGTTTTAGTTGGCAAGATGAGGTGGAGTTAGGTGACCTTTCAACTTTTGAGATTGATTTTCTGTTTTTTTTTTTCTCCCTCTCTTGTTTTTAAATGTGTTCTCACTGTACAGATTACTTTTACACCTGGCTGAAATTAGATCACAGTACCACCTCCACATGTGGTCCGGCTGATAAGTTATCCAGATACAGACTGCATGTTCATATCAGATGTAAATGAGGTAGGAAATGTCTACTGTCACTCCAGCACAGTAGACTTTAGAGGAATCTCTGTTTGGAGGGCTAAAACTATCAAATAACTCCTTAAAATTTAAGAGGAGTGCAGGTTTTTTTGTGAAAATCTTTTTCAGGATAATTCCCAGACTTAAAGAAAACCATTTTCAACTGAGCCCAATCAGCTCTCTGCTTCTGGTTAAAATAAATAAATATTGATTTTGATTATAAATGTTTCGAATACCTTAAAGAAACTCTATTCAGATTTAGTGTACTGGAGTGGCAGACAAAACATTATACACTCGCTGGACACATTGTGAGGTATGTTTGCTATTCCAGTTTTGGAACCCCACTTTTGCCTTCAGAATGGCCTCAACTCTTTGTGGCACAGATTCAACAAGCTCCTGGAAACATTACTCAGACATTTTGGTCCATATTGATATGATAACATCACACATTGCTGCAGATTTGTCAGCTGAACATCCATGATGCAAATCTCCTGTTCCACCACATCCCAGGGGTGCTCTATTAGATTGCAATCTGGTGACTGTGGAGGCTATTTGAGGTTAGTGAACTCATTGTTCAAGAAACCAGCCATAGATCGTTTAAACTTTGTGACATGGTGCATTAATCCTGCATTATTAGGAGATGGATACACTGGTTATAAAGGGATGAACATGGTCAGCAACAATACTCGGGTAGGCTCAGTTGGTACTAGGGGCACCAACACCACCAACCTGAACCATTGATACAAGGTGGGATGGATCCATTCCACTGTGGTCTTCTGCTGCTGTAGCCCATCTGCCTCATCTGTGTTTTGAGTTCAGAGATGCTCTTCTGTATACCGTGGTTGCAATGGGTGGTTATTTGAGTTTCTGTTGCCTTTCAATCCCCTATGCCCTCTGGTATCAAGAAGGCATTTTAATCCAGACTGGATATTTTCTCTTTTTCAGACCATTCTCTGTAAACTGTAGAGTGTGTGTGTGTAGCTCAGCAGTTTCTGAAATGCTCAGACCAGCCTGTCTGAAACCAACAACCACGCCACATTTAAAGTCACTTAAATCACCTTTTTTCCCCTCATTCTGATGCTCGGTATGAACTTCAGGAGGTCGCCTTAACCATGTTTACATACCTAAATACAGTTGCTGCCATGTGATTGGCTGATTAGATGTTTGTGTTAATGTGCATACCTTATAAAATGGGTGGTGGGTGTAGATGCCACACAGGTTTGAGAGGTAAAACTATATCACAGTATCAACATCCAGTAAAGGTAAGGATGATGAATAATCTGTCAGGGTGTTTCCAGCTTCTGCTTTTAAGACGGCACTCACTCTGTACTTGTTCAGTTTTTCAAGGTTCTTGGCAGGCAGATCACTTCAAGCATTTTGGAGCGCTTTCCAGTTGTCTTCATGTCTTCTGTCTCTTCATATAATCTCAAGGTGAGCGCATGATTTTTGAGATCAGTGCTGTTGTCGGCGCCAGACCATCTGCTGCAGGACTTACTGTTCTCCTTGTCACTGAAGATAAGTTTTTATGACTCTGTAATTGGGCTTGTTGTCACGAAGCACAATTAATTTGGGAACCTCCTTGATATTTTTGCGTGACTGATGACAACCCAAATATCTAAAACGTTTGGATAGTATTGTAAATGATGACACAGTGCAGTTTCTGGAAACTCTATTAGGAACTTTTTCTTAGCTGAAATAACCAGAGGGGAATGTGCGTTTGTGGCCAATCTAAACAAAATTAAATACCGTCGATATGAAAGAAATCACACAAAAAAAACAACCAGAAAGCTATAAATCAGCCCCACTCATTGTTCTTTATTGTTGCCCATAAAGACCTCATACACAAAGATAAGAAGAGATAGGTAGTTGGAAAAAGTACCGTGCTTATGTGCAATTATGTTGCAGTATCAATCCTCATAAGTTTGAGCCTTTAAAGTGTGATTTAGGTGAACTGACACTAAAGCTCCGTTTATTTTCTTTCATAGGAATCAACCTATGAAAGAAAATAAACAGAGCCTCTTACATAAACCTATTAAAAGACAAGCTGGCCAAGCTGTTTTTATTGTCTTAGCATGTAATAAGATAATTAGTGCACAAGTCTGTGGTATACAAAATGATGTAAGAATAACAAACAGCACACTTTAGGTTCTGTTTCACTGTTACTTGCTGTGAGCTCTTGTTTGGATAACCAAAAGTCATCATCAATCTGTGCCTTTCAAAACAAGCTCCAGTCCACACAGTGTTTGTGATGAAAACACACAACAAAGACACACACACACACACAAGGAAGCTGGCCTTTGGCTGCAGACGAGGCAGCTTGCGTGCCTCACTGCCTTGGTTGTGGAGTTCACAGCAGAGGGCGACCACAGACAGGAGTGATCATCAGGTCACTGAGGGCCAGAAAGCGGCGTGTGCGTGTGTGTGTGTGTGTGTGTGTGTCATTTAGAGAAGCTTGGCAAACGTTCAAACTACAACTTTCACGTCCAGCTGCCGAGTAGAAGCAGGATGCTGGGCTCAATGATGATCTTTATGCTTTCTAACAAAGTGCGGGTGGATGGATTTATTTCTTTTAGTTTTATGATAGCAGCCTGTAGTCTCCTTAAACAGTAAATAAAACAATTCAATTAAGATTTCATAGATTAAACAGCATTTGTAGAACAATAACTTCTGTAGAAGTGTCAGAACTGCTTACTCTTTGGACTTTATGGTTCAACATGAAAAGAGCTTTTGCAAGAATGATTTGTGTCTGGGGGCCACATTTTGCTGTCTGTGCAATTAAATTTGAATGCATGATTGAAGTGTGTCTCAGACTGCATCAGCCGCTTGGTGTACGTTCCAGCCGGTGAGGCCAATTATTACTTAACCCATAATACAATAAAACATTATGACACTGTTAGTGACTGAAAACAATACAAAACACTAATAATGAGCAGGTGCTTCCCTGTTGCACATCCAGCTCTACTAGCCAGATGCAGTGTGTGTGCTGTAGTATAAACACTAATTTGAGTACAGTGGACTCAACAGTGAGCTGCATACACCATCAGAAAGGAATGGAAATGGTCAACAACAGTACCAGGTAGGATGTGGGGATTAAACGATGCTCAGCTGGTACTAAGAGATCCAAGGTGTGCCAAGTAAATATTCCCCATACCATTACATCAGGAGCAGCAACCTGAACTGTTTTGCTACAAGGCAGGATGGATCCATGCTTTTATGTGTGTTTACACCATATTCTAGCTCTACCATCTGAATGTTGCTGAAGAGATAATGTTCTTCCAATTTCGGTGAGCCTGTGTCAATTGTAGCTTCGCTTTCTTGTTCCTAGCTCACAGGTGTGTCTTCTGCTGCTGTAGCCCATTTGCTTCAAGGTTTGATACATTCAGAGATGCTCTTCTACATACTTTGGTTGTTAAACTTGCTGTTGCCTTCTTGTCTGCTCAAAGCAATCTGGCCATTCTCCTCTGACCTGTCTGCATGCCTAAATGTGTGTTGCTAGGAGTTTCTGCGATCTGATTGGCTGATTAGATATTTGGGTTAACAAGCAAGCTAAGGGGATGTACTTTATTTGTATAACAAGTTGCACTAAAAAGCTTTCTAAGATCTTTGGTATTAGCTGCTTCCCAATCATGTCACCCTTCTGTCCAAATATGGTCAGCTCTGGCTCCAAAAAACCTACGATGGTCATGGCCTTGAGGCTAAAATTGAGGCTTTACAGGTGACTTCATGGGGAATTAGTCCATCTTTCATACAAAGTCTGTGTCTGATTTTTAATGCTGTGAGTCCCACAAACATAATGACTTCCATCTTTATTCACCAGGGCGACAGCAGAGCAAGAACTAATGCCATTTTGTGTCTCCTAAGGACTGAAAGCTCACGTTTATGGATGGACTGATGAGAGTTGTTGCATCGCTGACGTTTGCGTTGCAGTGATGGTCTCGAACAATGCCACTGTGCTGCCATTCTCATTTCACATAATTTTTTTGTGCTTATAGACCAAGACTACAGGAATGCTTTCAACTTTTATGGTACAAAGTTGTGCCAAGAACGTTTTCCCCTGCTGCGTCTCTGAGGGGATTTCAAAGGGGAAAAGCAACACATGCTGTCATTCATGCCCTGCTCTTCAGACGGACCATTACGCTCATATCAGATCGGCACGTTTGATGTGCCGAGTGACAGAACAAAATAAATAGCGAACACAAGGCTGTGAAAGATTTGCAATGCAGTGCGGTAATTAACGAAGGTCTATACCAATTAGGCGCCCATGATTGGTGTGTGAATATCAGTGCAGTCACGCAGGTTGGGGTACTCGGCGCAAAGTAACACCACTGTTTACTGAACACAAAAAGCAAATACAAGCGTTGGCAACAAGCGCACTGCCAAGTGTAAATAGCTGGAATTTTAGGGAATTTATGACTAAAGTTCTGAAATTGACCTCCACAGCATACTTTTATTGGCTTTTTGTGTTATTTGGCTTTCAGGCAAATAGCATTTAAAGGCCATTAAAACTCGAAGAGTTTGTGTGATTTATGTAAAACATGTTCACATTAAAAACAGATCGAATCTAAATCTAATTCTTCTGCATTACAAGTCTTATTTTCTCTGACTTCTGATTTCAACTCGTCAGGATTTGTAGCTTTTTATTTGTCATCTGTTAAATGATTATTTGGCACGGTTCTAATATGCGGGTGGGTGGGGGGTTAAATTGAGAGAAATTAGGCAAAATCTTTTGATATTTTACAAAACTAAACTATGAGACTATGGATTATTGTTCCAGTACTTGTGAAATCAAAATCCAAGTTAGTGTTGCACGCCTCATTAAAAAGGTAATGACAGTTAACATTTTTTTGGGATTTGGATTGTAAAAGACGTGACTTTGCTACACAGATGTTGCAAAGTCCTATTTAAATTCCAGTTGTGCAGCTTTCCAAACACCGAAACAATCACCGTAACCGGATGGAAACAAACACTCACACAGGAAAAATGTCACTGCTTTTGGCCTACAGACGTATTTATCCCTGTTTTTAAACAGGTTCAGATTGTAATAATACCCTCGCCCTTTGTTTTGCTGTTGCACAGCTCAACTTGGAGAGCAAAAACTTCATTAATTGGATGGACTACATAAGGTAGTCGGTAATGAGGTGAATGTTTGAAGGAAAAAAGCGATTATGACACAAATGTTTGGTTTACTCATATATAATTATGGATTTATTGACAAGAATGATACAGGTCTGCTGCAGGTCAGGCCACCTAACAGATGGGCGTCTTCAGTTTACTTGGCGGACCGCCGGGTCCTCTTGTCCCAGGAGAAGTTTGCTCCGTAGGATTTCACCCGTGGCTTTGAGGTCCTCTTCTCTGTTACGTCGTAGCTCCAACCTGAAAGAAAACAGAGTAAGTGATGGGGCTGATAACGTCACGCGTGTTCCTTTTGGACGAGCTCCAACCACAATGAGGTGTTTTGTAGACATCAACGGGCTGTGTTGTAGTCAGAACGGCTCTAATCTCTTTGGTGCAATAAACACAGTAAGCCCCGTTTCCTTTGCTTGGTTTCAACAAACTTTCCCAGATGGTTCGATTCTGAGTCAAAAATGAACTTGATTAGCGCTACACAGAAAACCACCTCATTTTGTTTTACTAAAACAGGGCTGTAGTTGATTGTCTAATGAGCTGGTTGGCCCATTAAAAGCATTCCTTTGATGTTTTATTAGTTGTCATGAGGCCCACACCTTGTTATCTGGTATTCTGACAGGTGCTTGGATCACTGCCTTCACCATTTTTGGTTAAAAAGGTCAACTGGGTACATCAATTCTTTGCTTTAAAAAAAAAAAAAAAAAGTTACCTGAAAGGATCTGGTTACAGGTACATCTCTGCTGACAGTTTATATATCCACTGATATATAAATTACTATATTCTGTAAATCATTTATATGATAATAATTTAGGCATGCAATATTTATATATTTATTAAAATATGCAAACATGACTGTGGAAATAATGATGTTACCACCCTGGATGGTCAGTTGTGTTTGATGCAGTAGCTGAGGTTGTTTTGACACCTGCACAGTTTAATCAAACTCTGGTTCGTTTCCGTGCGATTCGTTTGTGCAGATGTAAACACAGTAAACGCACTCAGGTGCAGTAAACTGCACTGAGACCCTTCGGAGGAGGTGGGGGTCCAGTTCCAAACAAACCCCAGAGTGGTTCATTTATGGTGAGAACGTGATCAACCCTGGATCCAACCCAAACAGCCTTCCCATAGCCCAGGTATGCTTTGCTTTCTGGGTCAGAAATACCAGAAACATGCAGATTACAAAAACTGTATCAACTAGCCATAAAATCAGTGTTAAGTTTCCACTCATGTGGTTTGCATTTGTATGACACATTTTGGTTAATTTTGTGTTTTTTTGTGTGAAAAGAACCTGTAAAATCACAAGAAAAGGCTAAAAAACAAACTCAACTGATTCAGACCAGAGGAAATGAGCTGTAGGTAGAAAAAGCCCTAAAACTGTTCATGACCAAAGTGTACACTGATCCATTTTAAGTCCCGATACATCATACTTGGGGTTAATGCCACAAAACTACTGACAACACAACTCTAAACACCACCAGTATGTAAAATTGAACCACTGCCTGTCCAACAGTCTGCTCATTCCACTGCTGAGAGTTAATGCTCTTGCAGCCAGAAACATACAAAAGACAAAATCCAGATAAAAACTATAAGTCATTTTCATATATTTGATTGATGAGTCAATACATGGAGATTTTATGTATCGTGAAATCTATGTGCCTCTTTTGTAGGCATTTCAAGAGGGCTACCGAGTGGTGAGACTTATTTCTCGACTTCTTTGTTACAGTGTTTTGTCACTTTTAAAATGCTGAAACAGAGATATTGTTTTTTTGTTTTTTGTTTTCATGAATTTTAACTAAAGGTTGAAAAAAATTCTTTACCATTTTTCTCTGCAAAAGCAATTGCATCTTCCTTGGAGGAGAATGCCAGCACCATGTTGGACAAGGGATCAGCTCTAAAACAGAAATATAAGGCATTAGAATCCAAAATTCAACAACTGTGTGCAGAGGTTCTAAAGAACCATGAATATAATGTCAGTTTATGCGCTGTAGGAATCAGCAGGTGGAGGTGGCAGGTTCTTACGTTGAGGCCCAGCCCATCAATGGGTTCTCCCAGCGCTCTCTAGTGTCAAAATCCATCTTCCACTTTTTGGTACTGTTCACTCCGGACTGCATGGCTGTCCTGGTTGGCACAAAGATGTGAACCTTACGAGTTTTGATGTGCTCCTCTGGGACTCCTGTCAGAGTGGTGATGTCCTAAAGGACACAGAAATTAAACACAATCAACTTTAAGTAACAAAGTAAATAAGCTAACAAAACACCAGGATAAAAATCTAAACCAGGAGAGTGCTTCTAATGTCTAGAGAATAAGTGTGGCCTCATTTGACCTCGTAACTATCCAGCATTACAACCGATGTAATGCACCTATTACTACTTGTGTTCCACAAGTTAATTGTAATAAACAATGTGAAAACAACCCCTCAAATGCTCCTTTTCATGCATCCTTGTGTAACAACTCCCTGATTTAAAAATAGAAGGTCTACAAATTTTGATTGGTGGAGATGTGAGATGACTGAACACAAATGTGCTGCAAATCCTGTTGGTTAGCCAGGTTTTTCCACTGATTGTCAGCTGTGATGTTTCACTGTTAACTGGCAACTGCGTGACGGTTTAAGCTATGCAATGAAACACTTTCTCTTGGCATTCAATTAATTACAATTACTATAACTACATAGTAGTACTAGTCACAGTAGTTACTGATGGTGTTCTGCCCTACTCCAGCTATCGATTTGCAACTTTCCAAACTGGAAATGCAAAAATGTGTGCCTTACAACCAGAGCCTGACTTTTAGAAGGTGACACAGACTGTGAAGCTTCCAGCAGACAAGTTGCACAGAGTAAAGGAAAAGCCACAGAGATATGGACAGCCGCCATGTTTTAAAGGGTGAAACTTTTACTTTGAAGGGGTTGCAATCTTCAGCTTAGCAAGTAGTTAGCAAATGGGAAGATGTCTGTGCATCATGTATACCTCTTCACAAACAATTTCACCAACAGCAGCAAGCAAACTCCCACAGGCAGTCTTTTCACTCACGGATCCCAAGCGGTCACTGACCAGCCTCTAGGCCTTCATGACTTTGGCTTTAACAATTGATTTCACAGTGACTCATAACCAGTTGGGGAATACACATTTTTCTCTATTTACCAGTTGCTGCCCAGCAGTCGCCAGCTGAGCTCTAGGCCTGTGTGACTAAGGCTGAAAACTCTGGCAATTACTGATTTACAAGAAATTAATAAATAATTTCCATTTATTAAAAAAAACAACAACAAAAAAAACCAACATGTTTTTGATTGCCAGCAGTCCGCATGAAGTATTCTACTTTGATTTGATTATTCATGACTTCTTCTCTCCTTGCAAACATTAGGAGTTCATGCAAAACGTAGGCTTTTCTTAAAGAAAACACTTGATGTCAGCCTGCAGGTATTAAAAATACAACTTGAGCTCTGAAAACACATTGCCAATGTCAGGAGAACAGGGGTCAGGAAAATGTTTGATGGCTATAAAAGTTACTTATGTAATCAACTGTTTCATGTTTTATATTTTTGTACTTCACATCAATCTCTTAGATTTATTTCCACTGTAAAATATTAAGGTGAAAAAAGGGCTTCAGTACATCTTTGATGTCAAAAAACAATAAAACACAAAGTCTGAGAAGTGAATACTTTTTTAAATTTTGTTTTATAGGTGCCATAAAACAAGCTAAAGTTTGGGTTGTTACTGGCAGCACGAGTGTGAACAACTATCCCCGAATCCTTCCTCAGCTTTAACCTGTCTGCATTGTTTTGGATATGTTTAGTAAGTCAAATTTACGTGTGTACCATTTTAGTGTTAATTAGTAACATCATTTGTGTTTTATTTTTGTGATTACATCACCTATATTTCATTGTGTGTAATGTCACTATAATTGAACTGCCTTGAAGTTATTGTTAATTTGACAAGAGATTTAAAAACAAGTACTTCACATGTAAAAAGCAAACAAACAAACAAACAAAAAAAAAACTATTTTTAATTTTTTTTTTATTAATAACTAATTAATTTGGCTTCATTACCTTTACTATCATTCTCTTTTATAGCAATACCACAACAAACAGTTATTTCATGTGTGTAAACAGTATATATTAGAGTCTTAGTTCAAATTTTATTTTTTATTTTTAATTACTCTGAATATACAAATCGGGGTGTATTCCTACGACTATGGTAGATGGGGTTTTATTCTATTTTTTCCCCATGTTTTTGTTTTTTGTGGCAGTTCTGTGTTTTGTATTTATTTTTTGTTTTTAATAACATTCTTGCACATGTTGACACTGACAGAGATTACAAAAAGTTGCAGTTACTTGTATATATAGAAAATCTCTCTTGGCTTGATTTTTTCATGAATATATTGCCAAGAAAGTACAAAAAAAAAAGTACATGAATGTACTTGTTGCTGTGTAGGTCTGGACTGAGTCTGTAGTGGTACTGGTTATCGGGCGTACCTAAACTTTGTGAAAAGGTCAATCGTGAAGTTAGAGAACACAAGAAAATGTAAAATATAAAACAAGAAATATAATGGCCATCTATGAAATTAATTCCTAATCCTTAATTAATTGCAGACCTTCATAAAGTAGGACAGCATGACAACTGGATGAGGAAGGGTCTGTGGGTGCACTGAATGCATATTCCTGAGCAACTGGAGCCCCTTGGAGCTCCTATCAAAGATCTGGTCCAATTCTTCAGGGAATTAGCAAACAAGCAATGGGAAGTCGGCGACAAAACACAGATGAACCTCCCAGCACGCAGGCAGCAGCCACCCAAGACTGAGGGCTTTCCAGGGAGCTTTCCTTTCAATACAAGAATTTTACACATTTCAATGGCCATTACAACTTCAAAGAATCAAATTTTCATCATTGTCTGTCATCTGCCAGTTGATTTGTAGAAAGGGGTCATTTTGCATGAACTCCACACAAAAGCCCGTCTTCCCCTTGGCAAAGGAGCTTCCAACGGTATTTAAGCCTAGTAAATTACAGGTCCAACTGCTAAACTACTGCTTGTTTCAGTGAAACATCTTTTGCCATGCAATCATAAACAAGATCTGAACATTGAAAAGATCGTTAAAATGAAAGGGAAAAGACGAACAAAAGGGGGGGAGGAAAAAAACCGTCACAAGTGCTTGGTAATTATTTCCGGCTGCCCTATCTACTTAACCCGAACAATTCCTTCTTGTCACAAAGAGGAAGAAAACATGTTCTCTTCACCCAGAGGGGGTAATGGTTCATGACACAATAACACACAAGACAGTGTTAAACCGCAAGAAAATAAGATGAAGGGATTTTCCTTTTTTTTGTCCCCCCCCCCCCCCCACAACCGCTCCCCCACCAACACCCCC
>VVHJ01004366.1:8615-21011 GCA_015107715.1 Tylochromis polylepis | reverse complement strand
TTTTCTTTTTTCCCCCCCCCCCCCCCCCCCAAAAGCAGGTGATCAAAAATGCTTTAAAATATCTGCAAGTTGTAACTTTTTATTTCCAAAGGGCTGTGCTCCAAAGATTTCTCTATTCTAAGAGAGAGCATTAAGAAAAACTTGCAGAGTTTTGAACATGTTTGAGATTGGTGGAAAATTAAGTCTCTTACAAAAAGGACTTTTGTTTTAGTTTTATAAGACATGGACTTTCTGGTCTGTGCTAAGGGATTGAAACCATTAAGTCCCTCTATGAGACACATTAGAAATCACACTCTTGGGATCAGCAGGCCACATTTTACATGTAACTATAATTGTGAAAAATACGTGACATATATGGTTAACTGTTGCAATAATTTCTCCAGATGTAGCACAACCTAAGGTTGGATGTAGATGAGCACAAAAAGGGAAAATGTGTCAAAACAAACGCTCTTCCAAATCACCGAAAACCCTCTGCTTGTTATTTGGCATTGTTTGCAAAAATACAAGTCTAGACTTCTGATATTTGCATGCATTACCCTGAAAGCTTGGAGGGTTATCGGCATAACAAGCTCACCCACAATACCCAGATTCACAAAAGGAATGATTGTGGCTGGAATGCGGTGTGTTCCCAGGAAGACTAGAGAGGACCGTCACAAAAGGAAAACCCACACGGTGGGCACTTTTTCTTCTGCCATGTACAGGAAGCGAAATGAGAACTATCAAGTTTGACACTATTCACAGGGCCTTAACGGGACCCTACAATACCTGGCTGGGCAGACAGAATGCAGGGCTTAACAAAGAGGGGGGGTAATGGCTGGCAAAATCTCCGTCACGTGAAAGCGTGTCGATATTTCTGACACCTCCAGGCTACGTGCCAAATAAAGAGCACAGGGGCTTGTCGCTGTGGGGCCACTGGGCCCACCAGAATGCTGAAAGCTAGTACCCCCAATTCTCCAACAGAGAACTGGGATGGAAATCTTTGGTGTAAACAAGACAGAAATCTCAGTCTGCTTAAGTCTGGTGGAAAAACTGTAGGAAACGGTGAGATACCAAAGAAAGAAAATGATAAAGAATAGGTTTATAAAGGAAAGTTGGATGCCCAAATACCTCCAAATTAAACATTTATAAAATGTACTGTTTTTATTAATTAGTGCAATATCCATTCAAAGAAAGTATAACCCAGGTTATTTATGTAGCTACACAATTTACTGATGTCCACTCAAACACATGCAGGCAATCATTAATCTCTTGAAACGAAGCCACCTTTAAGGACACATTCACTAAATGTGTGCGTGTGTGCCTGTCTGTTCAGTCTCGGGAACTGCTCATCCAAACAACATGAGTGAATGAAGTCATGTATCATAGGAAACCAAAGATAACACATAACTAAATGTCCATCTGTCTTTGTGGAAATAAGTTTGAGTTTTAGATCAGAGTGACAACATTTCTGGCTCTCCCACCTATTTTTAAAAGCCTGGCTTTCGGGTTAAAGTCACAACTAGGTTCAGGTTAGGGTACAGGTTTGGCCATTAGTTGCGATGGTTGAAATTTAAAGGTGAGAGACTTGGGAATCTATAACTATCAATCAAAATCCTCACAAATATACATAAACACACTTTTGTATTTGTGGTTCTCTCCACACACATACACTGCGGGGAGCAGACAGCTGTCGCTCAGAAGAAAAATGCAGATAACAGAACAACTTAGACCCAAAATATGAAAAGCACTCCTTTAAACAACTTCAAACTTGATTCTGCACTCATTTGGGTCAAATCAAGTCTGACACAGTTTGGATAAACTGTCATCTTGACAGGTGATTAACAGACCAACAGACAGATTTCTGAAAATATATCATTAGGATCTTATTTCTTTCAACTGTCATAACACAAAAGTGGCTTACCTGTAGTAAATAACCTATAGTGTTGCTTGTGATCAATAAAACTGAATATTTTAATACAAAGAGTTGCAATGTCTATCTTTCTGACACAGGAATTTACTGGTCTGATTTCCATTTATTTTCATCTCCTTCTTTGGTCATTGATGATCAGTTCATGTTTGAAGGAGATGAACCAGAACAAAATGTGCACCTGGAAGTCCAGTTTGAACAACAGATACTTGAGTTTGAAGGTTTATCATATATCAGTAGCCTGCATAGTAGTGCATAATTTCTAGAAGCAGTACTTAAAAACTCTGGAGAATTATTACGGCATTAGTTCTTTGTGTTTCTTGAAGCTAAAATAAGAGTTCACCTTCGAAACTAATATACAAGGGATGTGTGTTTATGCATTAAATATCTATATTCAAGAAGCTTGTACATCAATCAAAGATGTTTCTTCCCATAAACTGACTTGCAACAACTGGTATAACTGCATCAAAGTCTTTAATCCTGGCACGCTGAAATGACAGCTTTATTCTCAAAACCGATCTTCAATCCGACTCAGTTATTTTTCCAAACATAGAAACCAGTCGCCAATGAAGACAAAGACTGGCCTATTTTAATTGCTGAAGAAGTCAAGATGCCGGGTATGGATGTCTGTTTCTCTAAGTGTTCTTCCAGCCTCCACTCTTCCCATATTGTTTAACCGATCTTGTCAGCTTCAGATGATTTGCAGGTGAATGTCTACATTTCCTGCAGTTCATTTCCCACAGTTTATACAAAGGGATATTAAGCCCACCTTTGCCTGCTCTGTGATATAAAATGTGTTTTTCACATTATTTCTGATATTATCTGCAGGTCTAATCCAAACACAATAAAGGTTTAAGGATTTTTGTGGTATATACTGCATTCCTGAAAAGGGAATGAAAGAGGCCAAATGTATTTTACCCTAAAAAGTGGTTTGCCAATAAGATAAAAAGAGAAAGAAAATTGAAATCAATTTGTGAAGAATGTCCAAGTAAAGCAATATAAATCATAAATTTTATGATTTATTTTATTCATCTAATTCCATTTTGATGAAAATATCTACTGCTTGGAACACAGAATAGTTCTTCATGCTGCGGAGTACCCAGGTTTGGCAAAGAATTAAAAACAGGTGCATATAAAGACCTTCTGTTAAATCATTCAGTGAACTAATTGCCCCTGTCTTTTCACTTAATCACTGGATACCCTACTGGTTACTAAAGAAAAATATTTATTTAAACATAAAATAAAGGAACATCACATCTGTTCTTACAATGATCCAGGATGACTCTGTTATCAGTTATGAGAATGATCAGCTCTCCAATAAACCAGAGAGGTGAGAAAACGTGGAGAACAGGATGGATACAGAGGACTATTATTGATTTCAGTGTTTCAGCCAATGAATACAATAAGGCCGGTGGCATATATGGCCTTATGTGACCCCCGCAGGGCTGCAGTTGTAGCTGGGTTGGGGTTTTTTTTTTTTCTTCCTTTTTTTTGGTTGCTATCCTAAGGGCTTAAAGAGCCAGGCATGTGCCATGATACTATTTTACCTGTTCAGCTCATATATAAACATTATTCGGCACTCTTCTGCTGGCATATGCAGTACTCTTCTTTCTATTCAGCTTCCAAGGAGTCATTTTTCAAAGTGGACTTGTGCAACAGTTGTCCAGGCTTTCTGAAGGTTTCCTTTAGACATTGGTTCCTTTGTCACTCAATTTCAGTCTAGTCTTTCTTAACATTGGACACTGACCTATGAATCATCCATAAATGAGCATTCAACATACTCAATGTTTCCAAATTTCTAACTGCCTATCAATAACGATGGTATCAAATGATCAAGTTTAATGATGATGTGCTTTTACACTTTGTGCTCTCCGGTCATGCCTGACAGGGCACCACCCTGTGGCTCCTCAACTGGACTGGCATCTGGGAAGTTTGGAGGACAGGTCAGCACTTTGGGCTCTTTGTCATATTTAATGCAGCTAGGATGGCACCACAAGAATGCCAGGACCAAAGTTTCCCCAGCAGAACATTGCATTGCAATGAGATAATCGCTGTTATTCACTTCACCTGTCCTGGTTTTAATGTTGTGGTTAACTGGTTAATGTCGGTTCCCCAAAACAGCCCTGCTCACATTACCTAAACATTATTACTGTCATCCTGTTTTTTACACTTGCTAAGGTTTCCAATTCTCAGCTGAAGTACACAGTGTATTTTCCCGTTAGTACAGTAACCAAGCAAACAGACAAACAAGCAAACAAAGGATGACTGGCTCTGGCAGAACATTTCTAGCGTCACTGTCACATTTTTATAGACACCAGGGCTGCCATCACACAAATAAGCTCATCATAGCATGTATACCTGTATGCCAAAACTATAAATTGGCACCCAGAGGGGTCAAAATGTCACCCAAGCTGAATCATGTTGAGTCAGCATGTGCCGAAAGCCCAAACACATCACCCTTAACCCCCCACTGTCCAGCCCACACCCAGACCAAGAGCCTCACTCATCAGCCTCGGCCGGTTCCCACCTTCAGACGTCTTTGAAGTGGAAAAAGTGTGCCAATTACTGACTGGACACTGGGGGCATCTCTAATAGAAACAAATATTATGCTGCTTGCTCATGTGTGGGAGTGGTTCAACATTGGAGAACAAGAAGCAGCTGGTATATGAAAGTCATCTTGTATTTCACATTACACATACTGGTAAAGAGAGGACAGAGGAGGGGTCATTTATGAATATTTTAGATGCAGACACACTTGTTTGTCTGAGCATCTCAAATGTCATTTTATAATAAAGCAATTTATAAATAAACCCAAACTATGAGAATGTGTCAAGCAAAGACTTGCCCCGTTACAATTTAATCTCACTGTGAGTTGTGAGTAGCTTTTTAAGTTTTAAAATCTTAGTTGAGTACAACTTTGAGAGGAAAAAATTACTTAAAGCTATAAGACAGAGCAGCATTATTTAAGCATTATTTTCTAGTGTTTGTTAAGGTCTGACTTACTTTATCATCTATCAAACTACTTTTGTGTGTGTGTGTGTGTGTGTGTGTGTGTGTGTGTGTGTGTGTGGGGGTCTTTTGGCATCTCACATTTTATGAATACCAAAAGCATCTTGCAAAATTACAAAAAGAGCTGGTAGCTTACAACTAATGAATAAATTGAAGTGTTGTCAAACAGAAGTAGCAATCCTTTTTCATCCAATCTGCAAACACAACACTTAGCAGTTGGACACTTCCTAAAACTCCCCAGCTGAGGAGTCCTCTTCAGAGAGTTAGTCTCTATGGAAGAGAGCGCTAATGAATGAAATACTATTTAGTTGATGATACATGATAAAACCTCTTGTCTGGCATTCATCAAAGACCAACATCCTCTCAGCCACTACTTCAAACTTGAGCAAAAATTCTTTTTTTGCACAAGTGCGCCGTATAAGAGGGCAACCAGACAAAACAGATACTTAAATTGTCTATGTGCAAAGGAAGGAGGAAGGGTGGAGGAGGAGGGAAAGGAGTGAAAAGCGGGCTGATGGGGTGGTGAATGTGGCCTGCTCCACTGTAGGTCACTCTCTCTGAGGCTCGACAGAGGATTCACGCCTGTACTGCAGACTTAAAGTGGTGGTGCTCAATGTCCTCACATCTAGGATAGCAGTTTTTTGTGGGTTTTAGCTTTTTGTTTTTTTTCCCCAGTTCCCAAGTGTGTGTGTGTGTGTGTGTGTGTGTGTGTGTGTGAGAGAGGTTTTGGTGATTGAAGGTATTTTGACACTTGCAAAACAATTATTTTGCATCAGGGAGTCTGACAGTGAAAATAAATCCTAACGCTTCAACCACAGGATCATTCAATCTGATTTCAATTTCTGTCTTTAAAAACAACCAACAACAGGCTTTTAGACTCAACTACCTTACCGCAATGGAACCCCACATCTTTTAGCCAGATGTGATGTCACATCTTGCCAAGCAAATGCTGTTCTCTAAATTATATAAATAAATAAAGAAATCAAAAACTTAGCAAACTTAAACATGCCAAGCATCGAGTGAACATACCTACACTCTTCTCTCGCCGTCATCTTTCCTCCTTTTCACTCAATTCCCCACAGTCTAATAACTGTCCTTCTCTGGCTCATAAAACCCTAGTGCCTTTAGAGAACTCTATAACAAGGCTTCACAAGTGCTTTAAGATTATGGTGTTGCCTTTATGTGGACAGAGAGAGCACGTTTGGCCAAGGCTGAAGGAGAAGTAGACGTTCTGTTTGCAGGACTCAAGCGTTAGTGAGAGAGATTGTATTGCATATTGAAGCAGCTGTTATGGTTATAACCACAGTTGTTTCTGCAAAGGGCCAGAGAGTAAAGCAAAAAGGCCTGACTCTAATTGACTGCGGTCGTAGACATTCCGTGTAAAGCTGTGTATCACTGGCCAGCCAGTCGGACACTGGGAGCTTCCCAGCATGCTTAATCAAACAGTAATTACAAACAAAAGCAGGTCGGCATGGGCACGCCGGGAAACAGCTACAGGCACTGGTGCTCCATCACGCATGTCCTTTTCTTTGGCATCATTTCTGAAAATCAGCCAATGGCCCAGAAATTTTGCTCATAAAAGTCAAATTTAAGTCTTTAAATGTGGGGAAAGGGGTGAAAACAGTGAATTCCTACAATAACCTACCAATTTTTGGCACCTCCTAAAGAGGTTTGTAGTCAACCCTAAAATCAAAATCATCTCCTCTGCCATGACTTTACTGTAAGTAAGGCTCTGTAACATATCAAAATGCTATTTCAATTACAAATTTAGCTTTCAATGACTATTTAAGCCAACAACAAAAAAAAAGATAAAACAAATACTGTTTCAAGATGATGCTCTTGCTTGATCTTCTAGTGCACCTCTTTTCATTCCAAATTCTTTTTTTCCCCAGACATCTAGTTTAAATTAAAAAAAAAAAAAGCACTTTTATATACTCAGTAGATCTTTTTGATTTTGTTTTTTCCAAAGTCTAAAATGTGAACGACCGTAATAGGTAGGATTTTTGCCAAAATCAAGTAGCCCTAATTATATATACACTGACCATGCTTACCTGCATGTCTGCCAAAGGCCCAATTTCAGCCAGGAAAAACACAGATTCTCCCCAACAGTCTTAATCAGTTCACCTTTGACTCTTCGAAACCCTCACATGGCATTATTAAACAGTTCGTTTTGCTTGATCATCAGTTTAAAAAAAACCCACAGCTACTTTACTAATTGTAATATAAGATGAACAACAGAAGCAGATGCTCATACTTTAAAATCTGGAACTAGTTATGGCTTCTTTTTTTTTTTTAAAGATTACTCTTAACTTGAAAAAAAAATGCAATTTTAGTGAAAGACACCTAGAAAGGCAGTTTCTGTGGATTTATCCCTGTCAGTATAAAAACTTTCTGTGACTAATCAGTACTTAAAACTTTTTTCTGTCTACAGTTCAAATCACATTAAATGTCCTTTTCCCTGATTTTTGACCTGCAGGAGATTCTAAATTCGTCTGTAATGGAGATGACCAAACACAATGTAGAGATCTATGTTCCTGTACAGTCTGCATTTTCTGGACACATGAGAACTAAGGACAAGATAATGAGTATCAGACAAATGTTCATGCAGAGTTTTTGGAGTGAATTCAAAATATCATTTGCCCAGGCCAAAATGCAACATCATCTGAACGAGGTTATTCAGAAATGTTCACTACGCGACGAGCAGCACTCCACTTTCTCCTCAGGCTGGTCGAGAGAGACAGCATGCGAACCCTGATTAACCTCTCAGTGGATCGAGATCTTTCTTTGATTGGTCAAACCAGAAAGCAATTCACACTTATTGACAGCCTGATGAATGACTAGCGTGCTGACATACGCTGAATGCCCAAAAGGGAGAGTGCTCTCAATGCCCTCTACCACGTGAGACGGAGGCCACTGTACTGTAAACAGCTGAGGGCCTCTCTTTTCGGCCTGTCTGGGTGAACATTAGAGTACTTCCCCTCGTCGCCAGTAACAGCATGCTACAAAGGAACCTCTGTGGCTGACAACACTGAAGTGGCCACTGTCTTTTTCGTGAGTCTCAGGGTGTCTCACAAACTTTTTTCCATGCTAGTTTCTTTTCTTTCACCCCCCCCCAGCACACACCACACCACACACCACACCACACATTTTTTAGAGGCCCTTTTTTTCCTCTCCTCTGCTGTGCCTCTCTGTGGCCCCTACTGAGAGGACAGAGACAGACACTCCACCCAGCCAAAGGTTTGTCTGCCAGTATGGCCAGCTTTGGTCTGGGACAAAAGCACACTGACGCTGCCCATACTGCTCCCCCGCCCCAAAACAAGTCCACAACAGACTCCCACATTCTCCACAAACTCCCTTTTTCTCCGTAATCTTCTATCTCATTCGTCTTTCTATGACAAAGCACTAATGTCAAAGATCAGTCTTTATTTTGTACAGTTGGTACGTTGTTAACCACTTCTAATGCTTGGTTATCGCTGTTTAAACTATAGTTCAGCACTTAAATGCTAAAAAACACTGAAGTGAAACAGAGCTATATCACATCCTAGAAAAAGTAATTCAGTAAAGTAACTGTTGCCTAGTCAACTAGCTTTTCTCTGACTGGGACTTGATTTAAACTGAACAGTTCTTTTTGGAGCAACAGTGTGTGCCCAAAACAGACCAGTCATAGATGCTATGTAAAAGGAGAAAAGCGAAGAATGGGGCTTCATAGGGATTTAATCATTCAGCATCTTTAAGCAATCACATTGAAAGTTGGCTTTCTGAAATTACTTTCATAGAGATTACGCAAGTCAAAAACTAGGCATGAAACTGTAGACAGAAACGATAAGAGCTCTGAGAAATCGTAAATGTCAGAAGACATTTTCTTGCCCTTGTATATATGTATAACCAGCAATCCATTTTCATCACCATTAAAAACTACAAAAAACTACAAAAAAACAAACAAACAAAAAACAAAAACAGACTTCACCATTGCCCCAAGCTAACTCTGATGAGTTTTCGTAATTTGCCTGACCAACAATCCAAATTCAAAGAGGTTGCACCACAGATGTGCTGCTAAACTGTTTCTAGCATAGCTTTAAACACATTACTTATCTCCCCCGTAACTTTGTTTCATGTGTGCATGTGTAAACATCAAATTCTAATTTGGATAATACCACTCCATGAAGCCTTTTGTGGTTACAGAAAGCACTGTGAAAAGTCCTGATAAACTGTTTGCAGTGACTTCAGCAAACGTCTCAAACCAGCATTGGGCACTACAGGCACAAGACACTGCCTACTTTGCAATGTCTTGTGCCTAACACAGAAAACAACATTTACCATTCTGCTTTGGAAAATTCTGTTATCACCCAGCTGCATTAGGAGCTATCCTAATGCAGCTGGGTACTTTACTGAATGCATGAAGGCAGAGTAGATGAAGTTGACAAGTCTAGACAAAATCATTTTGTCGGGCATATGCTACTAACAGAACAGACTGACTTGCTCTAATTTTACACTGAAAGAGTAGCACAAACCAAGCATTATATATGCTTGGTTTGTGCTACTCTTTCAATGTAAAATTAGAGCAGACAGGCCCGAGTCAGTCTGTTCTGTTGATAGCATATGCCCGACAAAATGATTTTGTCTAGACTTGCCAAGAGAGGCAATAAAACTATCATGCAAAGCAGCTGATAATTGTTGACGCCAAACAAAGACACCTCAAATAAGTGATGAACCCGTGAAACCTCAGGAAGAGTAAAATAACTCATGTGTTACTGTTAATGATCACAGTATTCAGTCACTAATGAGCTGGGCAAATGTTCAGGCAGGAAGGTATTGGCAGGGAAGCTGAGATACATCACATACTGCACATGTTATGGCAATACTTTACTACAGTGCCCTTCATCTTTTGATTGAGTATTTAAAAGCGACAGAGACTATAGTCTGTGTTATCGTTAACAAAATAATTTTGCACTATTCTGTGAGGTGTTTTTATGATTTACTGTATCCACATTTCTATCATCAGAGTATTCATAATGTTAGAAAACAAAACTATACATTGTAAACGGACTGAGTAAAGATAACTGCATTATAGTGCATGAATATTACTCCACTTCTCCTCTTAAAAAAAAAATTCCATTTCCTCAGCCATTCAAATAGTTGTAGTCATTTCTTTCATGAACTGGCATTTAAACCTAGGAGGACTGTGAGGATAGGAATAATCAGAGCTGTGAACAGAACTACAAATGATTATATTCGTCATCACTGTCATATTGTTACAAAAGCCTACTGTCTGGGACAAGTTCAGTTTGGCAGCAGATAACAGTTTTTTAACAGTTTTTTTTTCCAGCAGAGTAATTGGAAGACAGAAGATCAGACGAACACCAATCTACGACTCACATTGAGCAGGGATGAATTCTTACCAATTTCTCATCAACTGTAATAAGCTGCGTGTCTTGTCCTGGTTTCTCTGCCAGCCTCAGTGTTGATGTGCTTGTAGACCTGGAAAAAAAAATTTATTAAATTGTTATTACAAGCTAAGCACAAAGCACCAAAAGTACACAAGTGACAAAGAAGTAAATTACACAAACAAGTTAAGCTCTGGAACTGCTGATGATCTTGGAGGAGGTGGTGGGATGGGGGTACAGTGAAAAGGAAGCGACAAGGAGGGAATCCCCCCCGCCACTTATTAGTTCTGTCTGGTGAATCTCTGGCAGACTCTCACTCTCATCCTAATGACAGGATGTGCTTAATGCTGGCTGTGGTCAACTGTCAGGCGAGGACTGTGAAGCTCTTTGTCAAAGTGCAGCCGTGCCCCATCACAAAACGGCAATGTGCCATCACAGAATGGCACGTTCCATATATTCATAATTTTGTATTTATTGCAAATGAATGTTAAGATTCCACTACAGTTTCAGGTCTGATTTTTCAATAAAAACTGATTTAAAAAAAAAAGAGAAACACAAATATAGTTTTAGGTATAATAACTGTGCAGCTTAATCATTTGAATGAAGTCCTGCTCTGCATTTTTCCTGGCATTGAAGGAGCTTTGGGGAGTAACTACACATGGCAGTATTTGCGATCGCAACATACAGATAAAGTAATGATTCTTATACCTTATTTAACCAAAATCTGTGTGCTTTCCTTTGATTTCTGACCATTTAAATAAAAATGTATATCGTGCTTCTGTAAATGAAACCCACATTACCAAAACTGGTTTAAGAAAGATCAAGAATGAAACTGAGTAATTCTCCCATTGTTTTAGATTAAAGATTTTTAATATTTAACACTTTTCATGCATGGTGAAAGGTAGTTTATTTCCTTTCTTTTTTTTTTTTACCTCATCCACCCACTTCACCTCTGACTCTGTTTAACTGTGTACTCAGCTCCGTGTGTAAAACCATTTCCCTTCCCACATGCAGAAATCACACAGTTAAACAAACAAACACACAATCACGGTAAAAACTGAGAGCAGGGGAGACAAAAGTAGCAAAACCATCAATGACTGCAAAACACAGCAGAGATGACTGCATATACATTTGTTTTTTTTTTCTTTTTTGCTCTTTGTCTTTCATTTAATTGTTATCCCTGTCAGTTTCTTGGGGCAATAGGCCACTTCCTCAAGAACATGGTTGAGGAAATACTGTGATTTGTCCAATCTGGCTTTTAGATTACTTCAGATTTTCCCAACAAAATAATGTAAAAGTCACTGATTTCTTATCATCTCCATCTTTCCAGACTTTATAACACAGAATAAATTTCTTATTTCATTTTATTTCATTTTCAACATGGAAACACTACATATTCTAATCTGGTATCTATTAATGACCTCTGCTAATGCACTGCACATAATGTCAGTGTGTGAATAATAAAAGCTGTAAAAGCATGCATCATATATTTTTCTCTTTAAAAACTCCCACAGGAGACAGTAACTGTCAATACAACTGTCCACTGTTGTAACAGCTTATAGAATCATTTCTGATGATGGAAAAATCCAATGGCATTTATAAGTGACAATGATTAATTTTTATCAGTTGTGCAACATCAGTTCTGCTCTGACCAAATGTTCAAAAATAATGTGAGGAACAGCTGAAAGACTATATTTCTTCTTCTTTCAGCTGCTTTCTTAAAGGGAGATTTAATTTAAGGATCATCAACGTCCTCAACTGCCACTTCCAGCTCAGCCTCCTCTCTTTCTGGTTCAAGATTTTAAAGGAAGACTTGTAGGAAATGTGGGAAATGGTTAAAAACAAATGCTGATGACTGCCAGGCAAGCCATCAATAAACGATCATCGCATTTAACTGCCCTTACTGATCAGAAAATATTGCTGTATTTAAGTATCACTTTAAGATATGGAGGTACACTTTTAAAGTGTCACAAAACCCATGAACTGTGGCAAATAACTGTGTGGCAAAAAAGTGTTGGGAGGATTAGAAAATATCAGGCTTTAGAGCACATAGTGGAGCAGCACGGGGGGGGGGGGGGGGGGTTTTTTAAAAAAATT
>VVHJ01004365.1:6219-17625 GCA_015107715.1 Tylochromis polylepis | reverse complement strand
AGGATGAACAGACCACTCACACACACAGACACACACACTCACACACACACACTCACACACACAGACACACACACTCACACACACAGACTCACACACAGACACACACACACACACACACACACACACACACACACACACACACACACACACACACACTCACCCACACACACACACACCCACGCACACACACACACACACACACACACACACACACACACACACACACCCACACGCACACACACACACACACACACACACGCAAGCTGTCCGAATGCACACAGATTGCCACTGGTGAACTGACGTGGATGGAGCTCTGCCTCAATTTTGCTGATTACACCTCTTTCCTGTATCCCTCCTCTGAAAGTGGGTCTGCGTGATGTTATTTTGTCAGTGAACGAGCGAGCCAGTCACCTGGGAAAGACAGGGAGAAGCGAGGAGAGCGAGAAACTGTATGTCACATGCCACTCAACAAGCCAGCCAGTGGAAAGTTTTTATTAATTCATCAACCCATGCTCGGAAGTGAAGGCGAGGCTGAGGGGCAAACACATTCCACTCTCTCAGCAATATTATTATCATTACTAATAATGCAGGGTAATTACAGCTATATGCCACACTCTCTCCATTCTCCGTCCCTGCAGCATGTCCCTTTCTCCTGCTTTCAGCCACTCCACTCCACGCTCATGCCATCAGCAACCTGAATTAATAAAAGAAAAATTAGAATGCGGCGCTTCCGTAGGCGACGTCAACAGCTCAGGAGTTTGCCAGGTCTCTGGCACCTGGCTCGATTGACAGTGGCAGCGGCGTCGCCCTGTTCATCCGGGGCCCCGATTCATAATTAATGGAGGTTATAATTGCAAAGCAAGAGCATGATAGGCAAGACAGCGAATCAGAGAGTGGGAGGGAGAGATGGGAGCATTAATGAAAACTGAAAAATACACACATACACACATACACACACTCGCACACATACATGTGCACAGTTGACATTTTGCACAGCTTTCATTTAAGCCATCCTTCCATTTCTTATGTCATTAACATTTACACACACACACAGAAACATGGGCACACACCGTTTGCTGAATGGCTAATGAAATCAGTGTCCTCTGCTTGTCCGTTTGAAGGTCTCAGACGATGAGTAAGGAGGTCAGCAGCCGAGAGCAGAGTTTAAAGTTTGCTCTCAAAACTGAAGTTGAACGGAAAAATTTGCAGCTTTTTTCTCTGCCTCGGGATAAAGAAGTTTGTGTCAGCACTGTTAAGCAAATTGTATGAATTATCCGAGTATTTAATGATGCTTGGTATCACCATAGAATAGGTGATCTAACCTGACAGAACCCGCCTATGACACCATCTGTTCTTTTAAAGTTGTAAGAAGCCCTCTAATCCACACAGTGGCAACAACTAAAAGGGGTTTAAAGAGTTCATTACAATCCATTAGCTGTTGCCATGGCACCAGCTAGTCTGACATGGCATTAAAGGTCATAAAATAAGTATTCCTAATATATCTGTGCTGGAGAGTTTGTCCCCATTCCTCCGAGAACACGCTGTGTAAGGATCCCACACCCAGTGGCCTAAAGCAAAAGAGAAAAATGGTTCAGTTTCATGTTGTGAATACTGTCCTTGGTATTTTTAACCAGTCTGCCTAAAGTGATGGACTGGTTAAAACATGCAGTGCAATGCTACAGTCACACTAGGGAACACAGTGGCTGGAGATTGCGGTATAACCAGAATTATTGTGTCTGTGTGCAGTGAGCTTGTGTTCATTTGGAGACAGGACCGGGTCTGTGACCGCTCATACTGAGTTGCCATTTTTAAAGCAAACTTGTGTCAAGACAGCAATAAAATGTCAATAAGACTTAATCAGTTGTCAGTTTGCATTTGAATGGGGTCAAGGTGGCAGTTACATGCAGCCTGTGATAATAAGTCTGTTGGTGTCTTCATGCACAGAAACTCACATTAAACACAAACTGACGTTAAGTACTTACATTCAGAGTCCAGCCAAAAACATGTGGCTCTGAAACAAAAATTCCCCCACAAAGAGTGACATAGCTGCTGCAGGATGGCAGCTCAGCAACCTTGTTTTTATTTAGGAATATAACCAGCCAGTTGGCAACCAGTTGAATCTAGTCACCTACTCAAAAGGACGCATCACAGATGAGTCGCACTCATCGGCACAGAGTGACTCAGAATGATTGCAACAATGTTTATAAATTACAGTTATTTGCAAACTCAGTCTGCCTGATGGTGACTGCAGTCAGTGCAAGCTGGACAGTGACTGTTTGGAGACAGGTTGCCATCCAGTTGGTGAGCTTGTTATCAAGTGGTTGTCCAGAGGTTTGTGGGTGCTACCAAGCAGTTGGTAACCATAACTACTTGCAGCCAGTTGCTGAATGCAAAAACAAACAAGCAAACAGACAAAACAAAACATAATAAAACAGCACTCAATGCAATCATCAGGCAATTTTCATAGTCGTAAGAAGGTTGCTGTCCTATTTTCACTCTAGTGTGACTGAGCCACTGACCACACGTAGACTCTGGCAGGCTGTCCATGGAAAATAATGGCCACCCAAGTATATTTGGAATCCATGTATCTATTTAATATAACAGCATCCACAATCAATTAACTAGTGGACCATCCACTCGCTCTGATTTTAAATCTACAGTTGCTGTTAAAGTGGCTAAATCACTAGTGTAGTCTTCCTCTGTATCCTTCAGCTGCCGAAGAGGACGTGCTTACAGTTGGATGGACTCAAACTCCAACTAATCAGAACCTGCAGTAGCAGGAGAAGTGGTTCATGTGCTGAGGCTGCAGTACAGTGATGACTGTCGCCAGCTGCAGTATCAGATGTGAGACAGATGAATATAATGCTACACTATTTGTCACAAAATACTTGGCAAATAAAACATTTTGGGAAACAACTTAGCGCCACATGCTCCGGGATCTACCAGTCGACTTCATGTTGACACTTTTTACAATAGGTATCTGTTAACACACAGTACAGCTTCAATACGAGTGCTTTCATTTCCCCAAATGTGTAATCTGTAAACCTCACTGTGTAAAACATTTTTAAAGTCATTTGTAAAAAGGTGATATGAAGCCAGGGATTGCTGTGAAACAAAAGCTGGAGATCAGCATTAATGCCTAAACTCACTCTTGGTGTTTCCCTGCTAAAATTTGTGTTTTTACCCCTCCTTTTATTTCAAAATGTCACACTAGCTTCACAGTCAGCTCGTGTAATAAATAAGCTAAGTGGTTCTGATGCGCTTAACCACTTTAAAAGCCAATGTGTGTTCTAAAATAATGTGCCTAAAAGTAGAAGTGTTTATTCCCACATTGAATGGCCACGCTCGCGGGTGGCATGCTAAGCCAGCATTCACAGAAATAAATAAATTGTACAAATGTGAATAATACAAACTCCTTTGAAAAGGCTCACTAAGTGTTTTGGTGCTAAAGTTGTAGACATAAAAAAGTAGCTGTGTGAAAAACAAGACAATGAAAAAGAACTGGAGAGATAGAAATTCAGATCCTGCCTGTTTTGTCAACTTCACACGAATGGCTAAACTGCTATGAGAAGTGGGTGTGCTTGTTACCAAAAAGGTTACATGCACCCAAAAGTGTTAACATAAAAAAGAAGAAGTGTGGGTTGGAAGTCTAAACACCATATCTAGTTGCTAGATGATGAGGCAAACTCTTCATTTAAAACAGTAAGGAGGAATGCTATGCTGTTAAAGTGGGGGAAATAATTATTTGATCCTCTACTGACTTTGTAAGTTTGCTCACTTACAAGAAATGAACTGTCTCTAATTTTTATGGTAGTTTCACTTTAATGAAGAGAGACGGAATATCAACCAAAAATCATATCAATCAACCTAATCATTTATAAAAGTTATAAACTGATTTGCATTTCACTGAGTGAAATAAATGTTTGATCCCCAAGCAAAACATTACTTAGCATTTGGTTGAGAAATCCTTTTTGGTTCGCACAGCAGCAAGACCTTTCTTATAGTTGGTTATCAGGTTTGCACACATCTCAGGTCCTTTTTTTCTGGTCCTTTTCTCCTTACAAAAACTCCAAAACTCTAAAACGCTTTGGGTTTCTTGGCTGCTGCTTGGTAACTTGAATCTTCAGCTCCCTCCACAGATTTTCTATACTACTGAGGTCTGGAGATTGGCTAGGCCACTCCATTTGAGCAAACATCCAAATATAGCAGGTTAGAAAATAATTATTTCCTCTACTGTACATAGTCCGTGTTGCCAAACTCTGGGTAAATAAATAGTGTAAATAAGTGTTTACAGCTGCTCAGAATTACTTTACTCAAAGGTAAGAGGAAAAACATGCATAGAGAGGAGAGACACAGGAAGAATTTAACATTTAAATATGGTAGAGATGGGGCATTTTCTCAGGATTTGTTAGAGCTGTGGTATAGTAAGTGAACAAAAAATAAAATAAAATGAGAGCTTGAGACAGAAATTTAAATCCTGTTAATACTCACTCCCCCACACAACTGGCCTCTGTGTCAAGTGGGTGTGAATGTCTGACTGTCAGCTTGTGAAAGCTGTCTAAACCGTGGCACGCAGCCCCTCACAGTTTCCACATCGCAAACACTTGTGTGCAGAAGGTCTCAGATATTGCTCAACCATCGAGAACACACTTTCGAAATATTTTTAAAATGTGTCTTGTCTTTTACTTTATGACTTTGCTGACTAAATACCTAATAAATTTGAATATTAATTCAGCAAATGTGGACAGAAGCAAATATCACTGCTATGACACATGTTAAGAACAGGGAAAGATGAATTCATTATCAGCAACAGAGAAGGTGTCAAGGAGTGTTGAGGCTCCGATTTAATTTCACTGAATTATTCTCATGAATGTGAGCAACTGCCTGCAGGAACCTTGAACATTTTCTAAAAGTCAAAAAGCACAGCTCTCTTCAACTTCTGTTTTTCGAGGCTGAAACACTCCATTCAGTTTTCCCCGTGACTCACTCTATTATTTGTGCCTGTATTTACTAAATGACAGCAAAGGAGAAAGCACAACAACACAGTAACCCTCATTTCCTTGAGTCGGCCGCCTTCACTCTCAGTGAAAGAGTGTGAGCTATTGGTAGCTATCTAACACAGAGAGAAGTAGGACTTTGCAGAAGGTATGAATAAGAGAAATCTGTTATTAATTAACCTTGAGAACGTGAAATAGTGGAAAGAAAAAAAATGGAGACATGAGTGAAAAGAATGGCAGACCAGAACACTCTGATTTCCCCTCATCTTGCAGTCAGTTGAACACAACTGTGACTAAGTGATGGTCGGATTAGTTAACGCTTGTTTCGTTATTAGAAGTCACCAGCAGGAAGAAGTAGCCAGAGGTAGTGGTCTACACGTGACATTTATGGGAAATACTGTTTGAGTAACACAGCACGAGTGCTTCTTCGATTCCAAAACAACAATCAGCAGGTACAAGTGAGTTCATCTTGCCTCTTTATTGAACCGACTGTTGGTATGGATGACTGAACTTTAATTAAGAAGTACTTCGAGGTATGTCTTAGTCCTTTGAACAGAATAGGCATGGCTAAAGTCTTATTTTTTTGTCATTGCTGTTTTTTGTTTTGTTTTTTTAAATTTTACTGCTGTAGGGTTAGATTTACAAAGCAGGCCAGAATATTGTGATCCCACAATGAGGGAGACAAAAAGTGCTAGTTCTGCAGGTGATCTATAAATCATGAGCAAATGTTTTTATGAACACAGATGCAGCCAGTTAATTTCAACACTGACCCATCTAATCTGCCAAGATCAGCACAAATTATTGGGTCACAAGAACCTTACGAATGTGCTCAGGTTGATGTTTCATTACAAACACTTTGAACTGCATTCGTCGTGTACCAGCAGACCTGTCAGGTAGTGAACACAGAACAGATCTACTACCAGATCATCTGTTGCTTACTTATCACTGATCCTCTTCCAGACAGCACAATTTAAATGTAAAAGAAGAGTTCTGTAATGTTTCTGCTTTTGTTTATTGCATGTGCTACACATTGGTGCAAAGTTGACTTTGACCAAGCATATTAATGTTTTCTCCATTTCTTACAGAGGTAGAGGTCCAAATTTACTTTAGCTTTAACTTTAGATGTACAGTTTTCAGTTTTCAAACATTATTTCTCAGCAAATTGAGTTGTGCAGTTCTCAGGGAATAAAAAATGTTTTTTTTGTGGTGTTAAAGATGTCCTCCTGGATGTGAATTTCATTATGTATGTACTACTCTTATATTTTTACCATGACCTTGAATGTAACTATTTAATCCACATAATCATTTCTTATAAATCTATCTGAGACACAGTTTGGCCTAAACCTAACCAAACCACACCAGTTACTAATTGTTGGGAACGTTCCACACTGTACCCATCTCCCCATGAGAAAGCAACCCTTATTTAGATGTTCAAACTGGTACGTGTCCCTTCACTTTTCAAATCTCTGTGCCTCTCTGTCCAATCAGAGAATGGGAGGAAGGACCATGATACAAAGCAAATATAGTGCTTTCATTCACAGCCTTACAATATTGATCATGTAAGCAAATCTACCTTCCGGTAAAGATGTGACTCAATTGTGAGTCAGCTTTCCTTCAAGTCCTGGTGAGGATATCAATCTGTGATCATTCACCTGCTTTTCCACTTTACAGCTTTGAATTGTTTTTGGCTTAAGTAATGAATTACATACACAACAGTTGAATGATTGATGGTGGGACAGATTGGCTAGTACGTGCATTTGGGAAAGATGTTGAAGCATTCATTTATTGTCAGCAACGACTGAACAAAGCTGAGCATCAAACCCCCGTGCCATCTCAGCTCATTCCCCTGAGTGGCCCACAGAGAGATGGAGAGCTGGCGGAGGATATGACACTCCTTTGTATTCTCTGACGAGTGTCTGGAGCGGTTATCTCTCTGTTCTCCTACACCCTCTTCCTTCCCCTTCCCCAAAGATCAATATTCCTCCTGGGACACCTGAGGCAATCAGGAGGTGTTGATTGGTGTCCCTTTCGCTTGCTTGATCTGTCCTTTCCATTCTCGTCAACTCAGGTCCTTCGCATACACTTTCTAGGTCTCCATCTCACCTCTTCTCATCGCCATCCGTCATCAACCCTCTACCCCCTTTCTATTTGCAATCACTCTCACTGATAACTCACTCCAGTGCTTTCTTCTCCCTTTGTCTTTCTTTTCACCCCGGATCTCTTTATCCCACTACAATGTGATCTTTCATGTCTTCCTGTCTCGCAATAGTCAAGGACCATTGAACAACACTAACTCATGCCACAAAGACTCTTAGGAGTATTCCACATCATCCACAGATGGTTTTATTACAAATAAATGCTGACCTAAACTGGAAAGTGAAGCAATGTTTAGTGATTAACCTTTCAGTTATCTATGAACTGTACCTTATCACTGGTCAGACAGGCGTCTGAACATAGCAAAACAATCACAAATACAGACATTTTTTTTCGTACTGAGCATGAGTCATGTGTGAAATTTATTTTAGTTGGAGTTAAAATCACCAAATAACACAAAAATAGCCATCAAAATCCTCTGAACATGATTGTGAGGAAAGTGCAATCCCAAAGGGACTCATTCAGGCAGTCACTGGCCATGGAGACCAGAGACATAATGTAGGAACAGCAGATAAAAGAAAAACTGTTTCCTGTGGGCTCATCCCCAAGCTCCACTGGAGGTTGATGATCTGGTGATTGCGTCAATATGTGCGCAAGTTATGCGCTGGCCAGCTTATAATATTTGTAAAGAATACACGGAGGCTTGACTGAGTGTGTGCCCTAGATTTTAGACTAATATTGATCCTAATATTGATCTTAAGTGTTGTGACTACTTCAGCAAACCAAGACCCTTTGAATTGCTAGTAAACTTCAATATGGGTTAGATATACTGACCTCAATTTGGTATTACTAAGATCGGCATGTGTGTGTCTCTGATACATGAGCAGAGTGAAATGTGCACTGGTCTGTCGGCTTCAGGGTGCTTGGCTCTGCTCCACCCAGCTACACTGTCAGTCACAGTAATGGAAAGGGAAAGCTGGGGCTAAACAGCCGCTAATGGGAGATGACTAGGGAAACGTTAGCACCATTCTCACTAACCATTAATGCAAACCAATGAAGAACTCCTGACTGATGGTAAACCACAATTTAAAGTAATGAAAAGGCAATGCGCTAGGAATGCTAACCCAAACTAGCGAAGATAGAACAATTTACACTGGCAGAGCCACGTTAATGGCTCATTTTCGATCTAGAAAAAAAAAAAGGCCCAGTTGCTAATTTAAGTGTGCAAACTAATCAGAATGAAAAGATAAGAGTGGTTTAGCTTCAATGATTGTTGTTGATGACACCAATTGGAGTGATAACAATCATAATGTGACATACTATTGATTCCTCTCAGGGAGCTGTCTTTACTCTTGGCCACAACAAGAAGTTAGACATCAGGGTCAGTGCAACAACTTCACTTTTATGACTTTAATAAAGGAGATGTCTGACTTCAAGCAAAGCAACAAATGAGGTTGGTATTTTTGGTATTCCAGATTCATGAAGTGAAAGTTTCTTTCATTTTTCTCTCTAGACAACATTATGTGCTGGAATATTTCTAGGCTGGCACAGTGAATTTCTTCCTACCACAAAGGTCACCCATCCCTTGCTCCAAGCTTCACATTTAGCTGACGGCCATGAACGTAACCATGAGACTACAACTATTCTCAAAAGAAGATTGGTATTTCCAAATGCAGTCATTTATATTTAGCAGCAAGGATCTGTTTGGAGGAGAGCAGCTGCCAGAGTCCAAAGCAGCCATTAGTAACAAACAGATATGACAGTGATTAAGTCATGAAAGGAGTAGCTGGGCTGGAGGTGGGATGTAAAGTCCTTGCAGATGCACAGGAACTGTAGGCAGGCTGAAGCAGCTTTAACAGGGTGCCTTACACGAGATTTTCCAGTTGAATGTGTAGAACGGTATCAGCTGAGCCATCAGCTGGTGTGGCCTGCCATTGAGATAGGCTCATCAGGTGGGATTGCATCTGAGCTCAACTTTGTGACCAGGCTCAACTAACATATTTAATTTTTTAATAGCTACCTGTGTTTTGATGCTAATAAACAGTTAGGATGTCAGAGTCTACACTGAGAACTGAACAAAAAAAAAATTAAAAATATATTACATTAAAAAAAAAAGAAGACATAATTTGAAAAATAAACAGAAAGACTTTTAAAATTTGTTTGTTGTTGTTGTTTTTAAAAAAAAATAAGGATCAGCTTGAAATTGCCCACATTGAAACTGCATTGTCCTCCAGTGTTGTTTGCATTAGGCTCAGTGAGAAAGGCTCTCCATATGGAATATGGAGAGCATACTTGCAAGAAAATGTTAAATTGTAAAGTATATTGAATTAAGCTCAAGCAAAATTCCACTCCATGTAAAAGCATTCTCTTTGCTGAATGTAATTATATGTGGGCTGATGCAGACTGAAGGTGAAGGTTTTATTCTTACCTAACATTAAATGTTAACTGCTGAATACTTGTAGAAAGCATTAGTCCAAATGAACATGTAAGAGTAAATCAATCAGGGGATACATCTCAGATGGGAATGAGTTTAATCCGAGAAAGAGTTTCAAATTTGGAGGAGCTGGATATAGAGACAGATAGATGATAGATAAGAAAGAGAAAGACAAGGGGAGAGCTAAAGATTAATGAACAGACGGGCCGTTTGTAACGCAAGAAAATGAAGATGAACGATTCCCAGGTTCAGAACGAATGGATCTTTTCATTAGGGGAAAAGTACAAAAACAGAAGAGAAATGGAGGGAAAAATGAAGCCATGGACAGACGCAGGACGCAGGATGGTGGACGGTAGTGGTGTACGCGGAGTGGTGCAGGAGGAGAAAGGAGGAGACAGATGAACTGAGAGAGACGGAGACGGAGGGACAGCTTTTAGGTTTGAGACATATGCAAGGCAATGAGAGAAGACAGGATGAGTCTGTGATGGATGGGAGGGCCAACACTGTGTTACAAGGGAGGAAGAGAAGCTGACAATGGCTGGACAGAGTAGCAGAGGAAGAGGATGGTGAAGAGGGCAAGAGTGCGATTGCAGTGAGAGATGAAGGGTGGATCAGGAAGGACTGAGAGTCCAGCGAAGCTGCATTTTAGAGAGACAGAGTGGAAGGAGGGCTGTAGGAAGAGAAACAGGAGTAGAGGAGAAGGTGTATTCACTTTGACAGGCTGTCATAACAGCAGCTCACTGCTCAGCCTGACGCTATGAACTGGCCTGACCTGAACTGCCAACGACGCAGAGGGCATCAAATTAAAAGGAGGGCATGGAGGCAGCAGCCATGGTTTTCACCAAAACTGTTACTCAGTGGCTGAGACTGGCCCGGGGTGGGTGGGGTTTAATAACAGGACCCTTTTCAGATAAATCAACCATGTATGTATCACTCTAGAAACGCATCTAGGCTTCAACACACTTATCAGTGAGACACACACTGAGGCACAGATACTCTTTCTCACTGCTTCGTCATGACAACCATGGACGTATGCTGTGTGGGACAGACAGCACAGCAGCCAGCATGCTCCCTTCCTTCTGTGTGCAGACTCAGTGCTGCTGATGATTAGGTCATCGGAACGGCATCTGACAAAATCCCAGATAAACAGTCACGTTATGATTACTCAGAATGAAAGAAGTAGAAGTAGCACGCAGGTTCGTGCTGGGTGCTGCTGCTTGCTGAACACTACAGAGGTACAGAGGGAGCTGTTCCTCCAGAGGTTTTTTGAAAGCAGCATATTTTGAGGAAAAATTGAGCTACAGTGGTATTATTAAAAAGGCATAATCTGTTAATGAAGCATGAATGTCACTGCTGTGAGAGGGACATCAGGTGGACAAGAAGAGGTGGTAAACATTTCCATTTTTAAAAACATGCAACCTGCAATTACCTGTACAAAGATACCTAGCGGAACACACACAAGAGTTCACGATAATGGATGTGTTATATTTACATAATCACTGATAGAGAAAGCCATAAGCAACAGAATGTGTCTTACTTTCTCTATAACATGATGCATGGCCTCCACACGCCTCTGCTGCCATCCTGGTCTCTGCATTACCTACAGTTCCTTTCTCATGTGCATGCTGTGCTTTGTCTTTCTCACTGCTGTCTGTGTGACTTTGGTCTTGGCTCCTTTTTCAGAACGCTTCTTATTTTATTTTGAAGGTGAGCTCATCATGTGGTTTTCTGTTTTATTTTCACATCTTTCCTTTGTTCACCTGTTCTTTATTACCCCATTACCTCCTCCTTTTCACCAGCTTGTCTTTCACGGTTTGTGTAAAAATTGGCTGTTGTCAGGCAGTTACTGTAATTTAAGTACGCACGGCAGCTGGAGAGCAG
>VVHJ01004364.1:10488-27930 GCA_015107715.1 Tylochromis polylepis | reverse complement strand
GCAAACACACTTCACACACACACACACACACACACACACACACACACACACACACACACACACACACACACACACACACACACACACACATTCCTGGGCGACAAAGACAGAAGAGAGAGGTCTGTCAGAGTCAAATGTCAAACTGCTTTTAGCTGCTGTTTGCTAAACACTCCTCTCTTAATGACTTCAAATAGCAAAGCAAAACATGTACAGAGTGTGTGACTGTGTCTCTTAGCTTGTGTGTGTGTGCGTGTTTGTCTGTGTGAGTGCATGTGTGTGTGTGGAAAGACAGAGCAATTGGGCAGAAAAGAGAGACAGAAAGATGAAGTTGAAGCTCTTCAGAAATAAGCACTTCTAATTGGTTTGAATTGGAAGACCATCAACAGAGGGTGGTGGTGTGATGAAGATGTAAGAGGAAAGGAGGAGGAGGAGGAATAAAGTTTCAAAGAAATGACAGAGGAAGCAGTAGAAGAGTGAAAGTGGAGAAGAAAGAACCAGACAGGAGGAGGAGATAAAGGTTGAGAAATCTGCCTCCAGGACAAACCTGAGGAGCAAATGTCCTCCACTGTACTTCTATAAATTACAGCAAGGAGAAAAGCAATGTACTCTTTAATATCACAGTTTTTATTGACTGCTGCTGAGTGTTAATACATTGCTTATATGTTGCTTTATTATTGACCTGAAATGATTAAATTTCCCTTTGCTGAATTACAGTTTGCTTGTTTTTGCTCTCTTGTTTTTATTTCTTTTACCGATTTGTGCTGAGCTGTTTTACTGATTCTTATTGGTCTGTTGCCAGTAGTTGTTGCTACCATTGTTTGCTGGATTGTTGATATTCTGTTGCCAGTTGTTCTTACTGGTTGCAGAGTATAGCTACTGGCTTTTGCTCTCCTTGGTTTTGTAGTTTCTCTTTGTTGTTGTGCAGTTTTCCTGGTTGTTGCCGTTGGTTCTTGTTGTATTGTAGATTGTTGTTACTGATTGTTATCCTACTGCTTCTTGAAGTCCCCTCATTGATTTTGGTGTTGCACTGCTCGTTACTGTGTTCCTGATCATTGTATTGTTTTTTATTGCTGTTCTTCTGGCATTGTCCAGTTGTTATACGTGTGTTGTCTTACTCATGATCATTCTGTTGTATGATTGGCTGTAAGTTATTGTGTTGCTGGCTGCTGTGTGGTCATTACTGGTGGATGTTGCTGCTGGTTATTGGTTGCCATTTCCTCTCTAAAATGTAAAAAATTGTCTCCAGCACCACCTGCTTGAAAGCTTCATCAGGAAACATCACAGAATACATCAGACGAGTTGCCATTGTCAGCAGTGTTGCCACACCCTCATCACTCGGTAGCATTCAGAGAGAGGGAGAAAGGCCCTGGCATTTTCCTCTGCATTTTCTCTCCTCTATTTATACCTGTCTCTATTTATTTCATCCACACTCTGCTGCCGATGTAAAAACATGCTGCAGTACGTATGCAAATTTGCTTAGCTTCACGACGTGGCGTGACATTTCAGAAATGTGAAATAAATTGATATGGCCCAATTAGATTGAAGCCGCCGTTGGCTTGCCACCATCCTCCCCCTCTACTCCCTCCTCCGTCTCTCTCAGCCTCTCGACTCGTCCCAAATTGCTTTGCATTTGCCTGCTCACATCCACAGCTCTTAATTATATGGTGTTGTGTGGCGGCATTTGGCTGGAACAGCGAGAAGCCGCAGAGAGCTGCTGCGTGGCCGTTAGCCGGCACGGCTAGGATGCGGCTAAAAGCTTATCCCGGCGGGGGAGAGGCGGGAGGACGGAGGAGAGGGAGCCAGCCGAGCCACAGCAGAACAAAGAGAAAGCCTGCAGGCCTCAGCTGGCCAGCCAGAGGAGGACGAGGAGACGCTCAGCAGGAGGAGAGGACAATCACAAAGTTACACTGAGGAGGAGTTGGGCACTATATGTGTGTGTTTGTCACCAGTAATGCATCCATGTGAGAACCAGATAAACTCAGAGAGACAGTAAAGTGAGGAATGAATAGCAGAAAGGTTTTGAAGAGGATAGATGCCTCAAAACAGGAAGTAGTTACAGGTTGCAGGCTAATTTTACTATGTTCAGTAGCATGTTGTGATCCTTGCTTTGTTGTGCTACAAGCTAACAGTTGCTGTCTGTACACTGCAAAACTTCCTCGTGTAACTGATACTTGAAATATGAGGAGGTGTGGTCAGAAGTTTCAGGAATCAGGACATAAAAATCAAATAAGACAGCTGAATTAAATTTCTCTTTTTTTCCCCATCAAGTGACATGGTTGCTATTTTTATAACCACTTGCATTGTGCCCTTTCACCATGGGCAGTAGCGATGTCAGCTGTAATCCTGTATGAGCTGCGTACTTTTTTTTCACACTGTCTTGAAAATAACATTTTGACAGCAGCAGACATAATCTTTGGATTATTTAAATGATGTACAAAATTCATTTTAGCTGTGTTCTCTCTTGTGATCCTGATGCATTCGAACCAGCATTTTCACATCTTACTGACTACTCAATGCACTTTAGACCACAAGTCACATTTACCTTTACATTAAACAGTTAAACAGTCTTTTATTATATAAACTTAATTTATCTCACATCAATAGCCAATTTAGAATCATTATTTTATCTAACAGTAAACAGTAAATAGCCAAGAAATGAAAAAAAAAAAACAACCTGACATTTTTCAGCCTTGTGAAAAGCAGTGAAAATTCTGCTGAGAGTCTGCAGAAGTTAAGGCTGCTAGCATTATGATCTGGAACTTGGAAATATGACCAGATCTACTGCCTAAAACTTTACATCACCAGGAATACTATTTAATTTATTTTTATTTGTTTGTTTGTTTGTTTTTTTGAGTTGATAGCAGCTGCTTCTTTGACTGCTAGTTTACAGTTTTCAGAATAAACAATTTCCAAAACATAATAGTGCTGTCCCAGGTCAGAAAAAACATTGACATTTCACTTGTTCTTTCCCCAGGGTGACTGGTGAAGAGCAAGCCATCAAGTTCAATTACATCATCAGGTTTGTATGCAAGATTAGGTGCAGTCACTCCATATACCTAAATAAAACATAGAACATCCTCACAAAGTTGAAGAGTCAACCTCAGATACAGGTAGTGGCAATAAGAGTTACCCGGAACCTCTAACTGATGTACTTTATGTTTGCCACTTTGGTAACAAGAGCCGCTTCCTTCCTGTACAAAAATATGATGTTAACAAGCATTTTCATTTTAACAACATTTTAATAAATTTTAAAGATGAGTGAAAAAAAGAAGTCCTAAGAAATCCTATCTAGTGTAATTACATTAGTGCACTGGCTGTCATATGGACTTGTTTATCTTATTGTTTATCTTATGTGTTTATATTCTTAAATCAGTTATTTACTTTGTTTACACTCATCTACAGTTAGGCCCATATTTTGCTGGACACTCCACTTTGTTTTTATGGTCCTGGGTCTTTGATCCAGATTTTTGGACTTTCAAGTTCTGCTAATTATTATTCCGTTCAATTCAATTTTATTTATATTATTATATTATAACAACAGTCACCTCAGTGTGGTTTATATTGTAAGTTAAAGACCCTACAACAATAGAGAGAAACCCCAACAATCAAACTACCCCCTTTGAGCAAGCACTTGGAGACAGTGGGAAGGAAATCTCCCTTTTAACAGGAGCAAACTTCTGACAGAACCAAGCTCAGGGAGGGGCATCCATCTGCCACGACTGGTTGAAGATGAGGAGAGGACATCAGGACAGGTCAAAAGACACACTGTGGAAGAGATGCAAGGGGTTAATAATTATTAATTATTAAATATCTTACTTTCTGACTTTTAGTTTGCCTTTTGAGCTTCTAAATCTTGTATCCTTCGTCAGAGTTAGTTTTTGTATTTGAGTTTGAGTTGTATGTGAGTTTATTAGTTCCCTCAGTTTCTTTCTGTGTTTTACTTGAGTCTGCATCTGGTCCTTATCTGCAGTTCATGACAGTTGTAAACTCTGTGTATTTCCATTTGTGAAGGTGTCTTAATCAGTGTTGGTCAAGTTACTTGAAAATAGTAATTAGTTACTAATTACTGATTACTTCTCCAAGAAAGTAATCCTGTTAATTTACTGATTACTTATTTTCAAAAGTAATTAGTTACTTTATTACTTAGTTACTTTTAAAAAACATGATACACAACCTGAATACGTTATAAAGCAATCGACCTTTCTATTTTTCCTGCATAATCCAACATATAAAAATGAATCAACTTGTTTTATTAGTTTTAATCTTTTAATTTTATGTACATTGCATCAGGCAAACATTAAATTATATGCCACAGTCTTTGACTTGAAGAAATGTGTTTAACATTTAAACCTATTTTCTGCATATTCCAGCATATAAAATAAAATATTTTTTTGTGTTTACGCTCACTCTTTCAAATAAAACAAGTAAAACACAGCAAAAAATAAATAAAATCATAGATTCAGCAGCACTAAGTCCTGTCGCTCTTAAATCTGTTTTCACCTGTTTAGCAGGAGTGGGGCCGTCGGAGGTTTGCCCGGTGGAATTGGATGCGGTAGCCGCAGTGGTCATGTCGGTGGGGGGATCCGGTGGTTTCTATGTGAATGTCACATTCCCCGTGGCAGCATGCTAGGTGCTTGCTCAGATTTGAAGTTTAATTTTTCGCTGTAGAAAGAAGTTTTCTTCCCACGCAGAGTGTACAGCGGACGCTAATGTTTTTGTCACTTTTTATGGAATCAAACTCAAAGTAATGTCGGTACTTCAAAGCTTTAAACGCTGCGTGGTCGTACTCTCTCCCGCACTCCGTATTATCCATTGTTGACCTACACATTTCTGTTGCTGCCACCGATGTCGCACGCTCGTACGTTATTGTCATGAGACACTCTCACAAACAAAATCACAGTTTAGTAATGCAGTAACGCACCATGCTTACCGGAAAGTAACAGTAATCTAATTCCTTTTTTGCAATAGTAATCCCTTACTTTACTCGTTACTTGAAAAAGTAATCGGATTACAGTAACACGTTACTGCCCATCTCTGGTCTTAATTGTAGACTTTGACAACCTAGCTGCCTAAGTGTTCTTAACTTGTGAAGGTGTTTTTCTTAACGAAGGAAAGAATTATGAAATCTTCCCATTTAGCTGTCTTCTGTGTGTATGTTAATGTAAATAATGTTTATTAGGTTTTTTTGTTTTTTTACATTTTTAAAAATTGTATTTTACTGCTGTTTTGTATTTACTGAGCTAGCTAGTGATTTCTCTTTTAATCCCCCAGTTTATTGAATGTTGCCAGTTTTATGTGATCTCTCTGGTGGGCTTGTTTTGTTTTTTCAATTAACGAACTTAATTAATAGCAAGGAAAGAGTCCTCATTGACTGCGAAACATTTTAGCCACTGAAATGGATGACTCTGGATGCACGATAAGCTGTAAAGCCATCAAAGTAAGTTTGAAGGATATGTTTAATTAGATTAAGACTTACAGGAAGAAAAGATCACAGTTTATGAGTAATGAATAAAGAAATCCAGGTGATTTCAAAGGTTTCACAAAGTTTTTCGCACAGCTAAGTAACTCATTTCCTCTCAAAAATGGTCAGAGGATCTTTTTCTTTCCTGGAACAAGGAAAGGACGTGGAGGACCTATTTAATATAATAAAACTAAAAGAAGGATTAATTTAGTCCAGGGGTGGGCAACATTTCTTTAGAGGTCCAGACTGATCTATATATAATATGTGAAGGGCCACAGATTAAACAATCAAATTCGTTTGTTGTGTCAGCTCGATGCATATTTGACTTAAATGCCTAAAAATAAAGTGGTATATGTAACCTGTATCGTTACAGCACCACAAACTGTGCATCACACTGAAATTTGCATGTATTCAGATAGTGATGCAGAAAAGGTTATTTAAACTTATTATATATAGGCCTATTTTAATGCCTTGTGTGCTTATGATCATAAGATTAATAATTTTCTGTTCCATAACTCTTTTACTTTACTTTACCCATTCCTCTGATAATGTCCTTGATTAAAGTCGGGGGTGCTTTGCTGATCATTTTGTGTGGAAGTGCACTCAAATGATACAACAAATGCCCCCTTTTATGTAAACTCATAAAGAAAGCCTGACTTAACACAATAAACTTAACACAATAAGTTAATAACCACTGTTCTGATACCTGTTAATGCCTGAGTGGGGATTTAGGTTTTGTCAAGCCAACTAACAAATGAAGTCTGGCTATGTTGAACTTACCTCTTAGTATACACCTTAGACACCACCCACCACAATTTTTTCACATATTGAGGTTTTGCAGACACATGACAACTAAACATGTTAACTTGTCCATCATTTTGGATGTGTGACAATCATGGTGAAAATGTAGGATGAAACGAATAAGGCCCCAGTCACAGAGACCAAGAGACAACCACCAGCCATGAGAAAAAATTAGTATTCTTTGACCAGTTGCGAGTGGTTGCTGGAAATTGATGGCAGTCACTGGGAAAGTGATTGTTAAAGCCCCACTCAGGCAGAACTACAGACCGGTCAATGACCCATTGGCAACCACTATCGCTAGAGAAAAATTTGTATTTCCTAGAGGTTGGCAAAAACCTTGTGATTATTTTGGTCACTAATCAGTTTGAATTGAAGTAACAGACTTGTCTATAAATGCTGGCTAGCTGCTCTCTGAGCTGTAGATAAATGATGAAAAAGGGTAACACTAACCGGAAATGGAGATCATTTCCCTTCAAAGTGAAAGTTGGGCCTTTTGAAACATGTTGGCTGCAGCACCTGGGCATGGTCTCCTTTTCTTTTTTACATCCCACTTTCAAGTATTTCATTTGTATCATTTTGCTGTAAAAAATACAGGCAGCCTTGGCAATCTGTTAGCAACAAAAGCAATCACTACAAGTTTTTTTCTTTTTGTGCAGAATCTTCTTTGTAACCGATTTCACCCAGTGACAGTCAGCAGTCTCCAGAAATCACCAGCCAACAAGTCAGGGAATACACATTTTTCCTTAGATGCCAGTGACTGCATTGCATCCAATATGGTGGTCAACCTCTGAGCAACGTACCCATGACAAGAAACCCAAAAACATAAAATTTCTCAGTAAGAATCACTGTTAAAATGTCACAGATGGAAAAAATGTTTCATTTAAGGCTGCACAACAAGACTGATGGTTGACATCATGGCGGCTACCTGTGGTCTGTCATTAATATTATTAATATTTATAGCTGATAAGTTGCTAACAATTGCCAAAGCATAATTTCCATGATAAAGGTCTCCTTTTGGTTCATGAGCAACTATTCATCCGTCCATGCATTCTTTTCTGACAACTAGTTTGAGAGAAATGAATTCGCGGGCGTGTGTAAATGGTGTGGTTAGTTGCACCAGCAAAGCATTTAAAAACTGACAAATCCAGTAACAGCACCTTGAGTTCTGATTTTGTTTTCACTTGAAGCGATCCTGTGGTTGAAGATGAACCAAATATAAGGCAAGCAAGAAAAACATCAGACAAACATGAGAAAAAAAATCAAGCAACAACAACAGAAACATCGACATCAGATGGAAAACAGAAGCGCCTGCTCACTCTGAGCTGCTTTGTTGTCTGTGTCGGTCATGTTGAGGGAACGCCGCGTCATTGATTTTTCTGATTCCCTGCCGTTGACAGCCAATTTAACTTACACACAAACAGGCTTCTATAGGCAACAAACATCCATATCTACACATGTATACATTGTATACACAATGTACACAGATACAGGCACAAATACACAGACAAACACGTCTCTCTATTCCGACCTGCTGCTGACAGCTGATTGGTGGATTAAACTAGGTGACTAAAAGCGGCGAGGTAATCTTCTCTCATTATTTCAATTACCAGGCTAAACGCAGCAATCAGCCGCATAATGATGGCTGCTGGGTGAGAGAGGGTGAGAGACAGAGGGAAGGAGAGAAAGAGAGAGAGAGAAGGATGGGTGAGAGAGGTGGGAGAGAGGAAGGTAGCAAGAAACAGAAAAAGGATAGAAAATGGAAAAGATATTTGCATTGATCTCAGAGAAAAATACACAGTTGAAGGAAAGTGATAAAAGAAAACAAGAGAGGGAGGGCAAGTGAAGTAGAAAGAGAAGAAAGGAAAGCAAAAGAGAAGACAAAGAGCAAAATATTTGTATTGATTTTGGAGGGAAAAAAGGACATTTGCCCGACGAAGAAAAAAAGAGAGCACAGAGCAGAAATCAATGCCGGCATTTGCATTGATTTCTTAGTGGGAATTCACGTTTATTTGGAGAAACACGAGGAAAACTAGAAAATAAAGAGAGAGAAGCAAAAATGGAAAGAGAGGTGGACAAAGAAAGAGAGAAGATGAAAATATTTGCATTGATTTCTGTAGAAGTGATATTTTTCTGAATGTAATGTTACTTTCTGAAAACAAAGAACAACAGACAGGAAGCGAGGAAGGACTGTGGATGAGGAGGAACACAGGGAGGTGGGCAACAATGGTCAGCAGGAAATAAGAAAGAGGAAAAGAAGAAAAGGAGAAGGGAGAGGTGGAATACTAAGAAGGAAGCAGAGTTGGAAGACAACAAAAGGAACTAAGAGGGAGAAACAGTGGAAGAAGGAAGGGGAGAGGTGGTTCAATGGAATGAAGGAATAGGATTAGAATGAAGAAAAGTAAAGGAAGAGGTGGTTAAGAAGACTGAAAAGAAATGTGGAAGAAGAGAACAGAAATGTGAGAGAGACAGGTGAGGAGAGGAAGAATAGAAGTCATGGATGATGTGTACGAGGAGGCCAGTAAAAGAACAAAGAGGATGAGGCTGTGGAGTAAAAGAAGAAAACAGAAGCAAGGGAAGGATTAAAAGGGGGAAGAGTGGAAAAGGTTTAGAAGGAAAATACAGGAGAAAATGCCATACACAGGATATGGTAGAAGGCAAGATGAAGAGGAAAAGGGTAACAAAAAAGATGAGCACAAAGGGGAAAGGGGAAGGAAAGGAAGGTAGAGGATATAAGAAAGATTACTCTACCTACTTTACATATAGGATGAGAAAACTTCAAATGCATCTTTTGACCTTCTTCTCTGACTCATTCAATTGTATCTTACTCATCTCTCGCTCTCTCTTTCTCTCTCTCTCTTTGCCTCCCCCACTCCTAACCCTCCCCTCTCATTTTCTCTCCCTCTTTCTGTTTGATTGACAGGGTGGACAGATGCTGCTCTATAAACAGGTAACCTGATCTACAGAGCCCATCTGGTCACAGCTCTGTTCAATTCACACTTCACACACACACACACAAACACACACACGCCTGGACACGGACAAATATGGAGTCGCATCAAATAAATATGGAGGAGGACACACACACAGTGACTCACACACAAACACACATATGTGAGTGTGTGTGTGGGTTTTTTTTTTGGCCTGATGTTAATAGTGTAGCAGATATCACCTGGGCAGGTCTGAGCGGCGGATGGAGGATTTGTGTCGTGATATTGTGATGTTGTGATGCTGGGCGATGTCCGACCCAGTCAGTGACACAACACATAACCAAAAGAATCAGACAAGTGTGATCTTGGCATGACCAATGACAGGTTGCTGAAGAGATCAACTGGGCAGTTGTTTAATGCTGCCCAGCGGCATTAGACCTAGAGCTACCTACAGCACACTACAGGAAGTGTAGGTCTAATGACTCTTGTCCACTAGCACCTGCTAGTGGCTCAATTCGACTCTACTCGGTTTCGGTCATTTTCCATTACAGTTGAGTACCACCTCAATATAGCAAGGTGGCCCATAAGTCCTGTGACATCATTTGTATGTGACACAAACACAACACAACAATGGAGGACATACAGGTGATGGTATACCTCCTGCTCCACCAAACACAAAAATGTCTAGGCCTCATCACTGGATCATGGTATTGGCTTGTTTGTAGCCATTTCCCTCATTCCAGGCTTCAAAAATGGCAGGTTTAATTCTTGTGAAGGAATCGCTCCTCTCATGACTCATCCATGATGTTATTTCCTGGTCAATCAGTGGCATGCAGTCTGCTGATGCCACATTTTCAGGAACCGAATAGTACTAAAAAAGTATCTCGTACTAGGTACCACCACCTAATGGAAAACCCTAAAAACTGAGAAGACTCGAGCTGAATAGGTGCTAGTGGAAAAGAAACATTTGTCTGAACCTGAGATTTCAGCCTTATCTGAGCAATGGCACAGAAAGACCCACAAAAAAATTAAAAACAAAGCGAACAAGCAGGATCAAAAGAACTACTAGGAAATGTAAAAAAATACCTATGAAGATCAAACATGAAACAGTATTACAGGACTCAGTTACAGAGGGTCTTTGGTGAAGAAACAATATGTTGGAGAGGAAATGAATTCATTCAGTGGACTAAAGGGGTAAAACTGGCATGGCAAAGGTTTCACTTCATTCTGCCGCAATGGTAAAGATTTATCTCTTGTCAACAAAAAATGAATCATCCTTGACCTCAGGACAGCTGGGAAGCAAATGTGAATGTTGTCCAGGAAGTCTAACATGGATGTGGTGGCGTTGATTTCCAGCTCGTCATCTCTGCAGAAGGTGTTTAGAAGAAGTAGCACCTGGTCTATTTCTGATGGAGTGGCTTGTGTTTCTGTAGCGTGAAACTGACTCATGTGTCTATATTTAGGTTTTGTGACTGACATACTGTAACGTTTCCATAGGAGTCGAGGAAAGAGGAGTTTTGTATTTTTTGACTTCTCTGTAATCTATTTACAGAAAAAACAGATTTTGTATATATTTATATGTGTTCATGGATTTGTCTGTACTGTTGCTGATCAGATTGTCCTTCTCACTCCTGTCTGATGGGAGGCAGCCTGACACTAATGTCTACCCAGAATGCACGGTGGTGCTTGTAGGCACTGGCAAGTTGCTGCTCATCCTCCCTGTCTGTTGTTGCCACGGAGACCACAGTTTGAGGAAGACACATGCACCTGCACAGCTGATACTCATGGATTTCTGTGGATTTGATATGTGTGTATGAGTGAGTGTACATGTTTGTACATGTGTTTCATGTTTTAAGAAATTTAATATAAATATTAAATTACAGTGTTCGATTTTCCAGATCTTAGTTGCTAGGGTAGCAGGTTTAGCAGTGATTCTGACTCAAATCAAATGTATTACTCCAGTGCTTAAATAACTTGATTGACTAAGTGATATACAAAGTCAGTCAAATTAAGAGGCAGGAGGTAGAGTAGGTTGTCTACCAATCAGAAGGTAGGTAGATTGAATTCCTGGTTACTCCTGTCCGCATGTCAATGTTACTGATCAACACATTCACACTATGTGTCCATGTGTTGGAGAAAGCCCTTAGGTATAGGAAAAAAGTGTTTGCATGAATGTGTGTGAATAAGGCTTGTAGTAAATACTGCTCTCAGTGCTCAGAGTAGAAAGGCACTATATTAGACCATTAAGCAAATCTACTTCACCTGAAGGTGTCCAGGTTTTGTATAAGTATACGAAAAGGAATCCCACTGATATAAATTTTAAAAATGCATTCTTAGTAGTTAGTTCAGTGTTTGTAATAAAGGTAGGACGACAAAGCATTTGTATCACTTTGCTGTATTTAGTAACAATAGGGCTTTAAAATGTCTGTAGTGTGCGTTTGGTCTTGACCACAAACACAAATACTACAAAGACACACAACATAACAACAAACAAACATAAAATGACGACAGGAACTTGTATAAAGCTTTTTGAAAAATGGAAGATAAGCACAGAGAGAAAAATGTCTGTGTTCAGGGCCCATCATCTCATACTCCGCACATGCTTCCTTTGTGCTAAAATTTCACAAACCAACTGTCTGCAGCCTTTTATACATAAAATACAAATGGCTAGTAGCTAATTAATGACTCCAAAGGCCTTTCTACATGGCCCTTTGGAAGTTAATGGCTAAATGTAACCACCTCTCCAGTCATACAATAAGCCAACGCCAGAAGCTAACAGTTAACAGCTAACCAGTAATTACGAACAGGACCCTGTGCTTCACCCCAAAGGACTTATCATGTTGTTTAGCCATTAGCATAAGCTAGCACGCTGCCCTAGTATGGCGCCCAGCTCGCCCTGTGGCGTGCTGGCATTTCAAAGCGGTAATTATTACAAACTGGTTGGCAAATGCTACTTAGCCTCAGCTGGAGGTCAGAGGAATTATGGGAGAATGAGTCCTGAGAGTCAGAAAGGGGCGTGGCCGGCCGGCCACAGAGCATTTTGTTTTGGATAATGATAGATTTTAGCTGCAGGTCACTTTGCTGCACACTCACCTTTTAACCATTCTCCCCATTTCCTTGCACCTTCATCACCTCCTCTGTTCTCTCCATCACTACTTCACTCTCTTTTCCTCCCCTCCCTCTTCTCCTCCTTGTTTACCACAAACATTTCCAGTAAACATAATAACAGAGGGCACCAACCTGTTGCTAGGCGACAATTACAGGAACAACAGTGATGCAGGGCAGAGATGACTGAGTGTTTGTGTGTGTGATGATCAACTCACCACAAAAGCAAGCAAGCAGGCAAACAAACAAATAGAATGAGAAAAAGAAAAAGAGATTATGTTCACTTTGAAGACAGATAAATGTTTATAAACTTTTCTTAAGCAGCACTGAATCTCCCAGACATGTTTCTCATCATTTTATACATCCTGATTTGATGTTTGGGTTAGTGTAGGAGACATAAAAGATCATAATGAAACTATAATCAGACATAAACAAATGCTCAACAAAAACAAAAAGACAAAACAAGCAAATAAATATGTAAAATGACAACAAAGACATACAAAACAACCACAGCGAGACTCGAAATGTCAGTAAAGAGACACTGAAGAACAATGAAAAACAACTTTGAACAAGCCCCAAAAGACAAAACAACAGTAAAAGGCCACAAAGTAAAAGATAACAACAAGTGAGCAACAAACAAAAGCAAGAAGCAAGTAACAAAATGTGTCCTGCTGAGAGCAGATGAGTCTTCATAGTGCAAAATGGAAACGCCTAATGTAAAAAAAAATCCACACCATGATTCAATAGCTTGTAGAGCTACCTTTAGGAGCAATAACTTAAAATCATATTTTTCAATATGACTATCAGGGAGTTCATCCCACTTTTCTTTCCAACGCCGCTTCAGTTCATTGACTTAATCATCATTGACGTTTGTTGTACCACAAGTCTAGTGGTTTGTTCAGATGCAACTTTGCAACCCTAAGCCATGCTTTAGAGAGAAGAGGCTTTCTCCTGCCAACCATTTCAAACAAGCCATACTTGTTCAGTGTTTTTCTAATCCTGCTGTCATCAACTTTAACATTTAATGTGATAACTGAGGCCTGGAGAGCCTGAAATGTAGCTTCTTGGTTTTGCTAAATTGCACTGAGGTCTGACCTAGGGGTGAATTTACTGGCAGGTCCACTCCTACGAAAACTGAAGATTGACGGCTGTCTAAATGTTTTCCAGTTTTGAATAATCTTACAGAATCTTACAGTATGATGGACAAAATATTTTGAAACTGGGTTATTAACCTTTTTCAGATTGTTCCCAGGCTGATGGGCAGTAACTATTGCTTCCCTAAGATCATGGCTGTCTTTACTCCTTGGCATTATGTTAACACACACCTGAATGCCATGGACCAACAAAATGCCAAAACTTGTATTTTTATAGAAGTGGTCACACTTAGTCAAGTGCGATTAATCAAGTTTGATTATCAACACCTCACTGCTAATTGCCCCCTTAATTCCAATAAGACTTTATTTTTTTCCCACACACTGCTTATTTTTTGCTAAAGAAACAATGACACAATACTGCCATGTTTTATATTTCATCTTAGGTACTGTATTTACATAATTTACATTTTTCCCTCATTTTCTCAGCATTTTAGTGTTTTCTCTATTTTTTAGAGAACACATTGTGTTGAATTGTGCAGCAATTAACAGACTTCCTGTCATGCATCCTACTTGCTCTGTCATTACAATTAACTGAAGTTAAAAAGGAAAAAAAGACTTTCACAGGGGCTGCAGACAGAGAAAACCAAAAGTCTGGGTTAAATATTTCAGTCAGTGACGAGCTACAACAACATGACGTAGCCCAAATATTAACCAGAGTCAGTTACAGGGGGTCTTTGGTGTAGAAACAATATCTCTGAGAGGAAATCAATTCATAAATCAGTGGACAAATGAGGTGAAACTGGAGGGTGCCAACCTGTCAACCTCCCACAGACAAATAAAGGTTGGTGAAAAAAAAAGATTATGTTAAGTTGAAATGTGCCATCTGGGAGATCAAAGGTTTCAACTCAATCTAGCAGCAGCAGAAGGAATGTGTGTGTATGTATGTGTGTGTGACTGCACTTTCAGAGGGCACGTTGACAGCTTCAGTCTTCATCGTGTGTTCGTGTGTGTGCTGGTGATTAAATGTGTGTGTGTGAAGTGTAAGTGTGAGAGCAAGTCGTTCAGTGATCCTTAAAAATCTTCCTCATGTAAATTGATAGTACACTTTCTATATCGCATGTGTACTCTGTGTGTGTGTGTGTGTGTGTGAGGCCTGTGTAAGTTAAGAAGCATCCTCTGTAATCTTTGACCTCTGCCATCGGCTTCAGCCAGATGCTGCCACCCCCCCCATCCTCCTTTTTTTTGCGAACCCCCTCTTCTTGGACTAATATTGAGTGCTCCACTAATACAAATAAATAAATTGATATTAATCTCTCTCTCTCTCTCTCTCTCTCGCTCTCTCTCTCTCTCCCACACACACACACACACACACAAACAATGATGAAAAAAAATCTAAATTCAGTTTCTCACAAATCAGAACTTTAGTATGGTGATGTATCAGAATTGTGGTACGCAACTTTCATAAAAGTGGCCAACAAACAAAAGTGACTCATTGTCATGAGGGGTGTCCTTTGAAGCGTGATTAATGTGTTAACAACCTATGCTGAGGTTAAAGTCAGAGTTAAGAGTTTTCAGTGTCATGAAAGTGGCTCTCATTTTTTCCTAACTAAATCACCATGGTAACCTGCACTGAACACATAACTTATTTGGGGCCAGGTTATATTCAGGGGTTTGAAATAAAATTAGCTGGAAGTGCCACACTTTTTGTAATTCTGTTGTTTACAGCATGATTCAGGTGCAATGTAGATATATTCTATATGTGCAACTTGTAAAGCTGTAACTTACCTTACTTAGATCACAAAGCCGTGCTGTATTACAACACTGCAAACTGTGCATATTGCTGTCATTGGAATTTGCATGCATTCAGCTGGTGACCCAGATGTATGCACGTCTTTGTACTTGATTATGATCTGCTTCTAAGTCTTTCTTACACTCTGGAATTGTAGCTACTAAAACACAGTTTTCCTATTCACTCAGTAAAATTAAATTTACTTTGATCTGCCCACTAACTATTGTCAGCAGACTAAGCTATTTCCACATCTCCTTTATTGGGGTATGGGACAATAGTATTTAATGTTTAATTGTGTCCAGTTTCAAGTTTCAGAGCTGTAATATGCAGCTGTCATGTACGAAATAAACTGCAATATTCAATATTTGCTCAGATCAAAATGTTTACTTTACTTCTCTGTGCACTAAATCACCAGAGTAATGATTTTCTGCAGCATTAAACCCATGTCTTATTTGCAACAGTGCTGCATTTTACTATTATATTTTTACGTGTTCTCAATCACATTTTTATCATTCTTTTAGAAAAGTAGAAGAGGCCACAGCCATCAGGAAGTACCATTTCCTCGAAGGGTGTACATGGTCTGCAAAAATGCTTTTGTAGGAAGTACTTGCCAAATTAACATCCACATGGATGACAGGACCCATGTTTTCCTAGTAGAACATTCCTAAAGCCTCACACTGCCCCTCAGGTTTGCCTTCTTCCAATTGTGCATCCTGGTGCCAGATGATAAGGTGATAAGTGACGTGTGCGCACCCGGCCTGCCACGTTATTTAAAGGGAAACGTAATTCAGACCAGACCACTTTTTCTATTGTTCTGTGGTCCTCCTTAGATGCTCACATGCCCATTGTGGGTGCTTTTGACAGCAGACAGGGGTCAGTATGGGGAACCCTGACTAGTCAGGGCTGGCTCACAACAAACTGTGATGCACTGTGTATTCTCAGAACCAGCATTAACTTCTGAGCTGCAGAAGAGCTTCTTAGCTCGTCATCTGGATTGGATTGCACAGGCCGGTCTTCACTCCCCGTGTGGATCAGTGAGACTTTGTCACCAATGATGATCTTGTCGCTGGTTCACAACTGTTTCTTTCTTGGAGCACTTTGGATAGATACTGCAGTTTTGGAGATTCTCTGACCTAGTCATCTAGCCATCACAATTTGGCTCATGTAAAACACTCAAATCCTTATGCTTCCCCATTTTTCCTGGTTCTATCACATCAGCTTTGAGGACTAAGTGTTCACTTGCACCCTAATATACCCCACCCACCAAGAGGAGCTGGAGAGATAATCAGTGTTATTCACTTCACCTGTCAGTGGTCATAATGTTATGCCTGATTGGTGAATTTCTTCATTATCCTCCTCTTTTGGCCCTTGTTCATCCAACTTCTGTTTTGTTTTGATGGTTATATCAACATGTGGTTCATTCATATTGTGTCTCATATGTATCTAATTCATACTAATGATGTTTTCATATAGACATCTGGCTTCACTCCTCTGGTGTCAGTAATTGAGACTACTCAAGAAATTCACTTTTCTTTATGAATTTGTCCCGTGAACAAGTTAAAGTGACATTCTTTTTTTTTTTTTTTTATTTCTGGGAGAAATTTTAACCTCTTGGTGAGGTTGGTACTCATTCGGTTTTGGAATACTATTGCACATATCATCAGTACTCCCAGTTAATACCTATACATAAGCAGGTAAACTGTAGCTTTGGCTATCTTGTCCCAAACACTTCTAAAATTCAAATCACTGAACTTTTAAAAAGACAGTCATGGACAGCCCAAATAAAGGATTCTTATTAATAGCTTAGTTTTGCTCTGTGAAGTACTCGTAAATCCTGCACTAAATGGAATATCATCAGAGAGGCAATGAGGTTTGGATGAAGACCAACATCCGACAGGCAACAAACAAATATTAAACCACTGAAGCAGCATTGATGACGGATGCTTTCTCTCCAATATGTGATCCACTTGCTGTAATAGACTCTCAACCCTCAGTTTGGACTAAATAGTGAACATTGTGTGTGATGAACTGCGTGGGATCGATGGAGCTGATGTGTTCTCTTCCTTTAATGACTTGGGAAGACATTTATTAAAGGCAGCAGACAGGAAATCGATCCTAAACAGGCTGCAACCACATTACTGCTTCACCCATGTGTGTGTGTGTGTGTGTGTGTGTGTGTACCAATATATATATATATATATATATATATATATATATATATATATATATATATATATATATATATATATAAGAAAAGAAAATAAA
>VVHJ01004364.1:0-10468 GCA_015107715.1 Tylochromis polylepis | reverse complement strand
AATGGCAAGTAAAAGCTGACATTTTTTTTACTTTTGTCTGTTAAAAAAAACAGAAAAAAATAATAAAATAAATAAATATAATTTAAAAAATTATAAAAAAACTTTTTGACCAGTTTGCAGTGATCACGGGTCACTTATTTATCTTCCTTACATGCTCATCACACTTTGCGTAGCAAATACAAAAAACACTGATGTGACTTTAGCCTGTAATTGCTTGTGGATCTCCAAGAGTCAGTGCTTGATAATACCATATCTTCTGAAGGCAGCGCACAAACTGCAAATACTTATAAAAATGTGCCTGGTAGCAAACACAGCAGCAGTTAGATGAGAGATCTGTGTGTATGCGTGTCTGCATGTGTCTGTGTGTTTTCATGGAAGACACTTAGGCTCTGCAGTAAACACACATCTCTTATTAACACACCACATCTCTAAAACATGAAACTCAGCCGGCGGTGAAAGATCTGTCGTCAGCCCGCATCAGGCTGCAGGGGAAATATTTCACACACTCTCTGACCTGCACAGGCACACACTCTCACCCCGTGTGTGTATGTGTGTGTGGTCAGATGAGGGTAATATCTGCTGACTGATGATGGTGACGACAGGAAGGTCCTGAAGCAGCCATCACTAACTGGACTGTAAACACAGAGAGAGACCAAGAGAGAGGGGGGAAGGTGAATGAGAGTGTGGGCTCTTGGGTAAATATGTGCATTGATTAATTGATTGATTATTATCACATTACTGATGTCAGGTTGTCGTGGTGACAAGCTGCAGCTGTTGAGTTTGTACAGAGCAGGTTAAGTATGAGAGTTGTTGCAGAACAGTGTGGTTTGTGTGTAGGGTCCAGTTTGGATTTGATTCTCATTGATCCTCTTCTCTCCTCTATTGCACATCTAACAAGCTTGACTCACCAAAACATGCCTCAGTGATCATTTTCTTCAATTTGTGTCAGTTTTGAATAATTGTTTTTTCTGTTGTCTTTCTCTTTATCATGCCATTTATTTTTTTGTATCTTTGCAGTAACTTTATCTTTATTGCAGTCACTTTGCAGTGATTTTGATCTTTGTGTGGTTATTTCATTCCTTTTGTGGTTTTCATATTTTCATGTTTTTCATTTTATTGTTTTTGTGTGGTAACTTTCCAAATTTTGTGATAGTTTTGCATTATTTTGATTATGTTAGTAATTTGTGACCTTAAATAATTTTTTTTCTGGACTTCCAGGGCAATTTTCTGTTCATTTCACTTCTGTAGTCACTTTGTGTTTCTTTCCAGTAATATTATCTTCATGTTTATTTTTTGTGGCCGTTTTGTGACTTTTTTCACTTTGTACCTTTGTACAAATGTGTGTATGTGTATGTGTCATGTTCATTTTTAGACCAAGTAGTTATCTTGGCTTTTCAAGGTTATTTTTAGTGTTTTGTCATGTTTGTGTCGTCCTTGTTTTCTTGTTGTTGTAATTTTGTGTCTCATTCTTTATTTTGTAGAATTCCTGGTAATTAATTAATTATATGAAACTACATAGACATAAATCAAGATCAGAAGAAGTCTTGAAAAAGCTCTGATTGGCTGGTTTTGCGGTTAAATCTACACAGTGACCATTTTGAAGGCAAAAATCTTATGTGTAGTTATAGCTAGTCATTCCAAGAGTTTTAAAAAACGTAAATAAATAAAGGAATTAACTGAATTAAGTAAATGAAGTGAATGCTGTTGTCAGAAAAATCCTGACTTTAATTCTAAAATGTTTCAATGATACTAAACAAAAGCAAAATTCAGCTTTTATTGATTTGAAATTACAAAACTTTATAAAATATCCCCCTAAAAAAATCCATTTACACACAATTCAGAGTCATTCTTGATGTTTTTAATGGAGAAATTTAAAAAAAAAAAGTTTATGGCTCGCTAATACACGCACCCATACACACACGTGTAGAGTCATATTGCACTGACACAGAGTGCAGGGCAGCGCGGTGTGTTAAAGTGTGTTAACCACATTAAAGGAGCTGTATAATGCGCAGCAGCAGCCTTCAGGAAACCCAAGCTGCTCTAAAAGTCACATTATAAATTTTTGATCAAATTGAGGATATTTTCCAAACGGCTGAAACCCGACGCCATATTTTCAGCCTCTGGTTTCCTTGTTCTTTTCTTGAAGGAGCCACGGCCGGCATTAATGCGGCCTCTCTCCGGTTTCTGTTTGTCGCTTCCCAGCGTTCGTGTCTAAAAACTGGTGATGAGATTTGCATCGAGCGGAGAGGCACTAAAACCATCAAACCCACCGCCGTTTGGTCGGCAGGATGGCAGGATGAGAGAGGGGAATGTAACCAAAGCTTCCAGATCTGTAATCGCCTTACACACACTCACTGTGATGGATAAATAGACTGCACACACACTCAAGAGATGGACACATTAACTCACACCTCAGTCTCTCACGTTACATCTCGATTTACATCCTAGTTTTTCCTTTCTATCTCCACCTCTTCCTTCTCCTCCTCCTCTCTGGCTTTATCAGAAAGTTACTTTCATGCCTTTCAGATCATTAAAATGTTTGTTTTGCTTCCACATTTGGCTTCATTGTCTGGCCGCCTCTCTGTGACTCACAGTGAGGTCAGCGGTAAAACAAGCTTCAATTACAGCTCAGCTCAGCCTTACAAGAAACAAACTGTAAAGAGGTGAAAGGTCAAAGGTTGAAGCACAAGCTGTTTCCTACTTCTTCAATCCAGACGGACATGACAAAGAGGTTGCAAAGGCCTGATCATAGTTCACAGACCGAAAACGGGGAAAAGAAATGCAGACTTTTTGAAAAAAGATCAGATCCCCTGGTACTCAGTAGTAATTTTCTTTTTTTAATAATATTGAAGGATTTTTGCTTTACAACATAAAGCACATTGAGATGACTGTTGTTTTGAATGGAGCGATCCAAATAAGTTCAACATATCAGATAATAATCCATCTATTCATTTTCTTCCATTTATCAAGTTCCAGGTTGGGATGTAGCAGAAACCAGGGTATACCCTGGACAGGTCACCATTCTATCAAAGGACTAACACAGGGAGACAGGCAACTATTCATGTTGACATTCACACCAACACAATTTAGAATCACCAATTAGCCTGATATGCATCTCTTTAGACTGTGAGAGGAAGTACCCAAAGAGAACATGCAGCTGGCCAGAGGATTTGAACCCAAGACCTTCTTGCTGTAAGGCAACAGTGCTAACCTCCACAATGAGTTTCTAAAACGTTTGTGGCAGCTCCAAATAATCTGACTTCTGGCTTGTTATGAACAAGGCCTTTCTGTCCAAGCTTTCAAAGAAATCTCTGTTGAGATGGAAATCTATGACAACTTCAGATGATAAGTGATCAAGAAAAATGTTCACAATACACTGTGTAAACTAAACACTTTCTAGTGTTCTTTTCTGACAGTACATACTTAAAAACAATGTGTACTTGTTTGATTGAGGGTCGAAATATATGGGTCGAGGCAAGTCCTGTTTGTCCAACAAGCAGGACAACTCAGATTGATTAAAATTTAGTTGTATATTTTGGAAAGAGAAGTTGTATGTCTTTTAACAACATTTTATTTATGAATTATTGTTCTGGGAAGCTCAAATTGGTGAATATCTTTCCAATTTTACCCAAGTTCACAAACCACTGGTCTAATTCCAGCTCAACTTGTCCTTTGTCAGTGAGGCGTGTATCTTAACCCAAGCCACAACCTTTTGCTGAAACTAACCAAGAAGTTTTCAGTGTCTAAACCTAACCAGTGAGTGAAGACAAAAGTAAAAGCAAATGAAAAACAACACAAATAAGCAAGAAAAAAAAAGAAAGCCAAATAAAGTGCAAAACACCAAGATCCTCACAGGGCCTTGGTGTTTGGAGGATTTCCTGGCTGACATACTTACAATTTATGCCACCAACACTGCTCTCATCTCTTAATTTGAACTTATTTCTCTAAAACTGGAGTATTGTCTTCAAGCATGGACTATTGCTGCAACTAGTGCATCACCCAAAGATGAGAACCCAATGGATTCTCATATGGATCAGCACCTCTGCTATTAATTTTGCCATTTTTTTAAAGTCTTGCTATTAACTGTTTCCTGTAAATAGAGCTAAAGCGTTGAACCAGCAACATCAGCTAAGGTAGTGAGTTCATTCTGCAAGACCAAAACTGTAGTTATGCACACACATCTCAAATCAGGTTGTTTCTGTGACAGATGTGTAAAAACGCCATATGTGGATTGGGTGTTAATTATGTTTAATATACAATCTGGTAACTTGGGCCCTGTCCAACACACAAAAACTATGGACGCAACCTATGGAACAGTTGTTCATAGTAAAGTTGAATACTAAATAGTTGAAACTACTTAAAAAGCATTCTTAATGCTGTATAAGAATGATGTATAAGAAGTTGTCCCTCTTCTTATATTATTATCTATATACTGCATAAAATTAATATAGTGTGATTTAAACACTTGGTGTATCCTCTTGCCTTAATTTTGCAAATCACACAGTTTAAATCTATGCATCCTTTCCCTTCATCTCTTTTATCCTGTCTTGTCTTGGCCCTATTTCTCTCTGGCATTTCCTGTTTTCATGGAGATCAAGCTTTCCCCTTATTCTTCCTCCCTCCTTTGCCCCATCAATCAAAACACTTACTTCTCCGCTGTTTTCATCTTTCTTTCCCCCCTCTCTCCCTCCCTCCCTTCAGTGCCACTGTTTATGTTTCACTTCATATCGAGTTGTTCCTCTGCTGGTATCAATATTGTTCACTGCCTGCAAATCAATAACCAGGAATAAAAACTTTACCGACCCAATCAATTACGCCCACTTCATTTTCATAACTCGAATCCATCGTCCTCATCATTGCGACAACAGCCTGATGATCAAGCCAGGCCCCTGGGATACATGTACACCCCCCCCTTCCCTCTATCCTCAGGCTCCATCCCCACCCAGTATCCCACTGCATTAAAACCAGAATTGTTAACGGGATATCAGATTCTGCGATGATGGACGTTACAACGAGACACTTTGAGAAAATTCGAAGGCCAGATCGGTTTACCTCTAAAACAATGGGACGAGATCAATAACAATATTTTCCCTGGAAAACAGCAGCCTCTTCCCCATCTTCCCACCTACCCCTCATCCATCCACTTTAAAAGCCCCTCCACATTCATTTTTAATGATGGGGGTTGTGGGGGTGGTGGGGGTGGGGTGTAAGGAGGTGGGATGTATGTGTGTGTGTCTGAGTGGGAGTGTTAGCAGGTTGCGCGGTTAGCAGGTTGCGTGGTTAGTGGCGATGTTGGATGGCAAATACACTGACAGCTGTGCTGTGTGCTGGGGCAAAGATGCCGTTTGGGTCTGATGGGAAGGAGGAGGGGAAGGTCAGTGTCAGTGGCTAATTGGTTCCTTGGCTGTGACACTCGATCCGGCTGATCCAATCAGAGGCGTCTGAGAGAGGATGGAGACATGGAGTTGTACATTGAGGGTTAGATGAAGTAACAGAAACACTCTGTAATATGATGAAATCCAAACGGTAGCCTCAGAAATGACCACAGAGTTCAGTGAACTCTTCTGACTGACTCATTAACTCAATATCATGTATTCGTAACCGTAATATGACATCATCTGGACTACTTCATCACATGCCAATGGAACAACATGCTGCTAGATTTATAGCAAATACAGCAGAACTGAACAACGCAATCACATGTTTAACTCAAACCAAAGTCAAGTCAAAGTGAACCAAACTTAATCCCTGAATTCAACACTACAAACCAGCCAGTCCAATGCAACTTTAAAAAAAAGTTTGTACTTGTCCAACCAGACTCCATTAATAATCTTGCTGCCAGGTTTTAGTGTTAATTTATTTATGTTTTTGAGTACTTCAGAAAATCATGATTTTTTTAAAAATGATCACTGTTCTTCAAAACACTCCTAACAACAAATTAGGTATTTTATTCCAGTTATCTAGCTAACCCAGTTTGGGTGTAACACATTTCAAAGTGATGCATTACTGTAATCAAGTTACATTTTTCAGTAACACAGTAATGTAATGCGTTACTAAGGACCCAGAGTGATGTTAAAGCTGAGTGCATGCCAACCCTAGCCCAGCATCCAGAGCCTGATCTTCAACAGGTAACAAAAGCAGTGATGAGCAGTCTGGCGTGTAGCCTCTATCTCTATGTGTTTATGTTCTAAAGTAGAATCACTATGGTGATTGCTCTGGTTTTCAGCTTTGTTTTATGTTGTTGCTTTATGTTCATTTGTAAACACTAGACAAAAGATTATATGTGTCCTTATTACAGCAGATTGTGTTAGTGTGTGGAACTGCAGCCTCAGGTTTATATTGCTAACTGGCAATTATGTAACAATGCGCTTCAGGTCATTTATGGAGTTACACGAAACTAATGTAACAGAAAGTGCAATAAAATATGTACTCAAGAAAAGTAATGAATAATCTGTGATACAATGATTTTTTGAGTCAACACAAGTCCCTTATACAGTCATAGCTCCAACATAGATTATTGCTGAAGTGGGTGGGGATGAGCCTGGCTGATCTGTATGACACTTGAAGCCAATTTGGGTTTTTTAAAAATTTTTTATAAGGAAACAATTAGAAAAAAAACCCCACACACATATCAACCACTGTTTAAAAATGTTCTGTGCATCAACCTACAGTATGTAGTGTTCCAAATTTCTGTCAACAGTTCTTGGAAGATGTCTTTTGAAAGTCTGTTCTGACAGGTGCATTTAAACAGCGATGAGGCAGCGAGGCATGAACACATTATGAAGCTGAGACACTCTGACAGACTCTTGAATCTGTCAGCTACTCGACCTCGAGCTCAAGTACTACTGAAGAGGGGTCAGACACTGGAGAGTTGTACTTTGGGGCTCTTTGGCTTACATGAAATAAACTGCTGTTTTTGGTCTGAGAGGTCAACAGTAGGATTAACCCACAAATGCAGTGATGACATCATTACTTCCTGTTGGTCAGCTGCCTCACACTTAACATCAAAAGAGGAAATGAGCTGGATGGATCCTCTAAAGTCATAAGGCCAACAAAGCTCCGACCTCTAGGCGACCTGTGGACTGAAGCTCCTATTCCTAAATAAGATGCCTTAACCTCAGTGAGAGGAAAAACAACAGCACTTGCAAGCACTGCTGGACACGCTGTCATTCAAATCAAAACTTTGTTCCGTTGATTCCACCTTCAGCCTTGAACAGACTTAGATCAAATGAACTAAAAAAAAGTTCTTTGGGCCATCTCAACTCAACAAATTTCTAACCACACCAAAGTAAATACCTTAGCTTAAAAGCTGGTATAAACTAAACTCTGTTGATCTTAACTCAACTAATCATTAGATAATATAAATTGATGTAAACTTCAACTCAGCTCTCAGAAATTAACTTTACTTAAGTGAACTCCTCATATCAATTAAGACTTAATTGGTCTAAGCCAAAAGTAAAGTAAGATCAACTTATTTCAAACTAGATTAAACTGAAATGTAATATAAACTCAAATCAGAAGTGAAAGCAAAACAAACCAGTTTTTTTGGTTTGAATGAATGAAATTCAACAAAGAATGAATGAATGAATAAAATAATCAGTCAGTGACATCAGTTCAGACTACACAAACACACACACACAAAGACACAGGAAGGGATGAAGGGGAGCTTCTTGTCAATGTTCTGGTGACTCTTACTCTGAGTGACAAAATGGCTTCCTGCTGCAATGATGCTGTCAGCAATTAAAGCGAGTTTAACGCATCTTTGTCTCACTGCAAATTACTGTGCACTGTGCTATTAATTTACTCTGCGTGTCTGCGTGTGTGTGTGTGTGTGCATGTGACCACCCTGCACGAATCTTGCTGAGCTGTTCAATGAAATCCAGCTGATCTAACCCAGAATCATGCATCTTTTTCTGTTTTTATCAAATATATTCCTTGTATAATACTACTTAGTGCTTGAGATTTGTCTGGTTGAATGTTTCCTTAAACATATAGCATACTAAACATGACAATGATAACCAGTGTTTGTTGGCATACAAGTGAACCTATTTACCTATCAAGGGTCATTGCTGTTATTATACTGTTATTATTGGGGGAACAACCCAGACATTCACACCTTAATTTTACATCTTCATCCACTATAGAATCACCGGTTAACCTGACGTATGTCTTCAGACTGTGGTAGGAATTAGGAGCAAATGGAGAAATATTGCAGGCACAGTGAAAACAGACCTGTGACAGTATCAGGCAACAGTGCTAACCACTGCACCTCTGTGCTGGCCTGCTTGAAGGACATGAACAATTTTTTTATAAACTGTGAAGTTAATTAAATAACAAAAACAGATTCTAAGTAAACAAATACACTCAAAATAAATAAACAAAAAAAAGAAGAAATAACTAAATACAACAGAACTCAAGAATTATTAAAATGATGCTTTGAATTGGCCTGGGGGACCTATTGAGCACTGCTGAGTAATTTCAAGTAATGATTAACAGTTTTGATTATTAAGTGTGTGAAATAAATTCTTGTTCTCATGTTCCATACTTTGCCTGGCCTTTCTCTGTTCCACTTTGTTTTCCCTTCATTTCTCCTCTGTTACTTTTTTCATTCTTTCTTTCCATCTGTCCCCTCTCCTTTTTTTCCTCCACTGTAACTGCTCTTTCTCCGTATCTCCACCACTTCGTTCTCCTTTCTTTCTGTAATTGCATCAGTTTTTTTCTCCCCACTCTAAGATTTGATATGTTTCTCCTCCATAAAGTGTCTCATTAAAATTAATCACAGACTGTATTATATCGCTACCTGTGGTGAAAAATGACAGATTTGCCGATTGCTGCCGTTCAGTGAAGGAGGCTGCATGTGTGTGTGCGTGTGTATATGTGTGTGAGGGTGGGAGGGAAGGGTGAAGTCAAGATGGCGCTGTGCTTCATGTCAGAATCGGTACGTTCATATGTTTTTACTGCATTTTACACTTCAGAAATCACATCTTTAACATCATCAGTCTTCTTCATGTGCAGCTATGCTGCACTTTAATTTAATTTGATAATGTTTTTAAAAGAAAGAAAATGTTGATGGTTTGTCTTTTGAGTAGTTTACCCATTAACCAAAGTCTACTGACTCACACTGCCTTTTTAGATTTGTGGTCACTAACGACATCAGTGAGCTACTTAAACACAAAACTACACCAATACTCTGTGGTTATTACAGCAAATGTCATGGCTATTTTTTGAGTCTGTCTGTGTGTAGCAAGAGCGTCCAGCATGGGGTGGTACTGGTCCCTTTAAGACATGCTTACGCCAATGCCAGTGACACAAGCTGCCACTTAAAAGTGATGTACATATCAGTGACTCAATAATTTTGACGAACTATTTTTATGATTGTCCTTTGTAACCACCTTAATTACATTTGATGCTAAAACTTTTATCCTTTTACTTAAACCTTCTGTCAGTGATTCTAAATGGTATTACAATAGAAAATTGAACGTAATGAAGGCCACATGCTCATTAACCCCTAACTTGTAATTGACAATATTACATTGGCTAACTTGAGCATGCCAATGAGCAGTGTTGGGAAGGTTACTTTTAAAATGCATTCCACTACAGATTACAGAATACATGCCTCAAAATGTATTTTGTAATGTATTCCGTTATGTTACTCAGTAAGAGTAATGTATTCTGAATACTTTGGATTACTTAATATATTGTCATGCTTTTTACAACTACATGAATGTACTATTGCTGTGTGATTTATTACTACTACTGAAGGCTACTCGCCATACCAATACCAACTAGATTCTTAAATCTTAGTATAAAATGAGTAACAGCAGGGTGGACATTAGGTAAGGCTGCACTTTTTACATTGATCTCGTATAGAAAACTATTTCTGTATCAGTAATGTGTTTTCTTTTTTGTTTGCTTTCAGGACTGCACATGATTAATTGCAGCTAGCAGGTTGTTAATGCTATCCATCAAGTCTAACAGTCTATGAACTAACCTCAGCTAACGCCAGCTAACAATGTTAGCTTGGTGGTGAGTAGCCTTCTGTAATAGTAATTAATCACACAGCAATAGTACATCGAAGATACTTAAGTGGCACATAACCCAGGTAGCTACCACAACTAAAACAAGGTAGCTGCAGTAGGCTAATGTTAGTTTTTAAAAAAGAACTTACTTCCAGATGTTTGTTTAGGTTGGAGTCTTTTGACGCTAAGAGAAGCTTAGCATCTGTTTGCACGGTCGGATTTTGCCCATCCCTTTCTTCTTCAAATGTAAAGTGGTGTCAGAATTTCCAAGTAAGAAACACATTCCTGCCCGTGCACTGCTGGCTCTGTTATGGTGGCTCCGGGTCCACTGTGTAACTAACGCCACCAACATTAACAGGACGCTTACATTAGAGCAGGGGTCTCAAACTTAAATGAGCTGTGGGCCACTGCTGGCACTGTTATCTCATTGGAGGGCCACTTCAGTGTTC
>VVHJ01004363.1:0-10052 GCA_015107715.1 Tylochromis polylepis | reverse complement strand
ACTCACTATGTGTTAATAGACGTCTCTGCATTGAATCATATCTGTTATTAATCTCTGTCTCTCCTCCACAGCATGTCTTTATCCTGTTTCCTTCTCTCATCCCAACCGGTCGCAGCAGATGGCCGCCCCTCCCTGAGCCTGGTTCTGCCGGAGGTCTCTTCCTGTTAAAAGGGAGTTTTTCCTTCCCACTGTCGCCAAAGTGCTTGCTCATAGGGGGTCATATGATTGTTGGGTTTTCTCTGTATCTATTATTGTACGATCTACTGTACAAATATTAAGCGCCTTGAGGCGACTATTGTTGTGATTTGGCGCTATATAAATAAAATGGAATTGAATTGAATTAATGATAAAATATGAACGTTTTTTTAATTCAAAGATATTGTCCTTTTTTCTGTGAACCCACTGTGAAATAAATTTGTTTAATACATTTAGTTACACTTTCTGTGTAGCACAATGTGATTCTGAATTTAAACACACCTCATGTTTTTTCATCTTTTAAAAATGGTTTTTGCTTGTCTCTCTGCATAGAGTGAGCATTACTTCTTGCAGCAGCACTGAAAGTAGTTGCTGCATCTAAATCATGAGTCCAATATGAGCATAATTACTGGGCTGGTGTCCAGCAAGTAGTCCTGAGAGGAGAAATAACATCAAAGCTAAAGATTAAGGTAAGCTCAGTCTGTGGGGGAAAAAAATGACTTCAAGGACAAATGTTGACACGGGACCCGTACTCGTGAGGAGGACAGCACCACCAATACACTTCCTGTCTCAACAAGAATTGAATTTGCAATTTAAGTGTATCTCTTTGCTAATCATATAGCCCTAAAGTAGAAGCCATTTCTCTGTAATGAACACCTCTCTGCTCATTATATAAAGAAAAATAGAGTATAAAAATAAATCACTTTCGCTGTGCTCTCCAAATTACCTCACAGCACTTTCCATCTTCCACAGGCTACAAGAGGTTCTAATGGCAGAGCTGCTGCAGTGCTTCTTCACGAGGTCAGGTGGCATCAGTGACTTTTTTCCCTCAAGTTTACACTCTGAGAGGAGCACCAGTCTTTGCTTGGACCTTTCTGCCTTTTATGGATCTGACATGGCCTCCCTACAGACTAGTTCACACTCTACTTGGCTCAGAGAGGCCAGCTGTGGAGAGTTTGGTGCAGGTGGGAAAACTTAAATCTTCACCCACAGTCTGTTAAATAGGAATGCAGTGTAAGAGCTCATTTTACGGGTAAAATAATTACAAATACATCACACAATCCGGTATTATTTTCTCTCAATTATTATTTGTATTCTGAATACCATAAAGTGTTTAATAAAAACCATCTGTGATAAAAACAAGACAGCCCCAATATTATAGAAAGTTGATCTGGCACAATATTGGCAATATGCTCTATTAAAAAATTAATAGACCATAAATTTCAACCACCAAAACACTTTTTCTTTTAAGGAATCCAAGTAAATTACTTTAATTTGGCACCTTAATCACCTTAATCAAAATCAAAATATAATTTTTAGCGTTAAAAATATAATTTTACTTAAAGAGCTTGAGCATAAAAGTGGATTGATTACAAAAACATAAACAATTATTTTGGTAATTACTATATATATGTATATATATCCTAGCATTACAAAAATAGCTACTACTGACATGTAGTACTAATTATACTAACTGACAGTGACTAAAAATAACTGACCCTGCCACTAATCGCTCTGTCCCCAAAATCCATTTTGTTCTTTGCATGTCCTCAAACGCACAAATGAATAAAATAAAGCTTAAGTTAAAACCACATTTTATTTGTTGTTAACTGGTAAATATCTTTAGACATGCACAGTGATAAAAATATGTTTACTATGATTTTTACATTATCACAAAACTAATATTACATACTCCTTCATGTCACAATTTCATGAACAGTCATGCTAAGGTAATTAATTTTTAAGTTGCTTTTTGCACGTCTTTTTTTAACCAACACATTTTTTGGTTTTGTTTGCCAGATGACAATATCAGTTTCATATCCTTTACCAAAGAAGCTTATTTAATTATATCTATAGACTGGAGATTCTGTACCAAAACAATAATATAATGATTATTTTTGTTTAAAGAAATAAAACTGTTTCAATATGAAATGTCTTTCAGCTGCTCCTTCATTTCCTAATGGATGGGACCGATTTTAACACTGAATGCCCATCCTTGCACAACCTTTCCATTTATCCAGGCTTTGGACCAGCACTAGGAGTAACCAAGCTTGTGACCACCCGAGGTTGGGTTTCTGTCTGTCATGTGTTCAACTTCAAGGAATTTTATTGTGAAAGGAAGGAACAGAAAGAAGCCCTTTTTCACAAACAAACTGATTGTCTGGTAAGGATCTTCAGGACAGAGCCATAGACTATTATAGATGGATGTAGACTTCCAGATCTGAAAAGTGCAACCTATGTGAATTTGTTAAAACACAATATGTTAGACACAGAATATATGTATATGATTACACCAGACTCGCATAGGTTATTTGCATTATTTGTGGATTTTTTTTTTTATCCATTTATGTCCTTAAACTGCACTGTTAGACACATGTGCTGTACCATAGTTTGGAATACTCTGGAAACAAGTAAAAAAGTGTGATTCAACAGATTAAACTTCAGGTAAGGAAGCTGCTGCTGTTGGTTCCAGTCTGTTTGCAATATGTGACAGTGAAGTAAATACAGTGTGACCAAAGACCACAGTGGTGAGCCTTGTTAGTGCCGTAGCCTGGGGACGTGAAAAAAACTCAAAGGACAGCAAACACAGGAGGTGAAAGCAGCAAAAGAAGACATTTAATATATGCTGTTTGAAAGCCGTCTCTCTCCTCCTCTCAAACAAGTCTTCTTTTGTTGTGGCAGAACACGACGTGTCCACAGGCCCGAATAACATTACACTACAAACAGTTTCCCCGAAGCGAGCCAAAACCGAGGTCTCACTCTTCCTCAGAAAATGTTTCTCTACTCTGAAAGGCTTTTACCTCTGTGAGCAACATGGAAACATACTTTCCTTACTCTTTAGCTGCCAATTTCCATCTTACTAAAAGATGCTCACTTTTTAATAGAGTTTCATCTCTTCATCTCCATTTTCCCTAAGTCCTGTGCTCATCGACAAACTCTGTCCTCTTATTATATCTCATGAATAATTTAAGGGCAACTGTGCTTTGTTTCCAACACACGACTGTAGCTGTGCATCTGGGCAATAAATCATCTTCAGGAGTTGATTCATGCTAATATTATGCTGGTGTTGTTTGAGTGAGATTTGTGTTAACATGCGTCCACACTTCTTTAAGTCTCATCTGATGCAAGGGGTACTTTAATCTACAAACCAATCGGTTTTAATGTATTCTCTTTGTCATGTTTTTTTCAGGTTCATAAAGGCTTTTCACCAAGAACTTTTTTAATTCATGAACTGGAGATGTCTTGTGCACATATGTAAATAAATAATAATAAATGCTTTAATTAAACTTTGAGAACAGTGATATTATTCTCATGTTTTTTTTGTCTATGCTCTGATCTCAGAAAATTCAAATTTTGACTTAATGAGGACAGAACAAAATTTATTGGAAGCTAATCCAAATTTCATGCTAATCTGTTAACGTCACACAACGAACACCTTCATCTTTGAGTGTTTAAGACAGCAAGACAAACTGGACTAGATTAAAACAGCATTTCCTGATTTTCTTTTGCCTGTCTTAAATACGCTGATAGTCTCGGTCCTGCATCTTGCTGCACTCTGTCTGGACATTCTCTGTTACTTCTTTAGTAATCATCAAAATATTTACCATTAAATGACAATAACTGAAGAATCATTCAGAAGTTTTTCTTTTGTAAAGCTTTAGTAAAAGTAGCCAGACTTGGAAATGCAAATGCTCCACTACATGTGAAACTGTGTTTCAGAACTAAAAATATAAATAGTCTGCAAATAATGTTCCCCCATGTCACTGCTATATGGATTGATATTACAGCTGTGGATATTTATGATTGGGTTTATTTTAAGTATTTTGTATTTTGTTTGGTTGTGTACAATAATTCAATTCAATTTTATTTATACAGCACCAAATCACAACAATTGTTGCCTCAAGGCAGATTATATTGTAAGATAAAGACCCTACAATAATAGAGAGAAAACACAGAAAACCCCAACAGCCATATGACCTCTTATGAGCAACCACTTGGTGATAGTGGGAAGGAAAAATTCCCTTTTAAAGGACAGAAACCTCAAACAGAACCAGGCTCATGGAGGCGCAGCCATCTACTGTGACCAGTTGGGGGTAAAGGGAAGGAAGACAGGACAAATAATACATCGTATTTTATTTAAAAAAAAAAACAAAAAACATGTGTTTGAAGCCAGCTTATTCTGTGAGAACAAATATTCAATAAAAATAGCTTGTCGTGAACTTAGAAAAAAACAGAGCTACATCTTTAGCTACACATATTTAAATGAGGTAAAATATATATCTATTTTTTAAAATCACATTTTAATTAAAAGCCTTAAGCAATGTGGGATATGGTTAACCTTATTAATATTATATTAATATAATATAATATTATAATACTAATGCAGAATGACGGTGGTATTTAGCAAATAGCTGGTTAATCAAGGGATTTCTCAGAGATGCTAATCTGAAAATGTTGGTGGACCCTTCCCCTGTTCAGAATCAGAATCGACTTTGTTGGCTAAGTATGTGTACACACACAAGAATTAGGTTCAATTTTTTTCTTTACTTTCAATGTACTTAAGACAATAGACAGACAATAGCAATATGACGCAGGCAATAGCATCATTATAGCATATTTATATTTATAACTTCTCTGTGAAGCTTTTTCTTACTTACGTGCTACAGTGTGGGGGTTATTAACCTTCTTCACCTTCTGCTCTAACGATTAGCAAGAGAAAACCAAAATCTGTTGAAAAATATGCCAATGATAAATATAGCAAATAAATGATATTCATCATTTATTTGTTGTTTGTTGTTTCAATGTGAGTTTGACTGTGTAAAAGATGGATGCAGTTATGGTAACATCATCCACTGGTTTTTCAAGTCCTGTTTGGAGTTCTCAAAATAAGTGTTTCTGCCATTGTCATCTGTTTAAAAAAAAGGGATGTGATGAGGACTGTGAAACCACACGCACATTGACTAATAACTTGTGTTCTGGCCATATATTTGAAGATCTGAAGCTTGAATGAATATCCTGGTTCAAAGACAGATTAGCTACTACATTATTAAAACATAGAACAGAGAGATTGAGGACACACCTAATGTTTCTTGTCATTTATCAATACACTAGAAACCCTTGCTCACAAAGCTGAAGCCAGTTATAATAATACAGCTTGAAAATATATGACACCCCCACAACTTCCAGAAAAACATCCTAATATATTAATCTCTTCTCATGATATGATAACATGGTAACATTAACAATAATGTTTATTTGTCCTGTTCAGGTCCTTAATACCACCCTTCATCCACAGTCTGAAACAAAAATTCTTCTTTAGAAAACCAAGTAAATGTAAATTCCTATACAACCAAAACAAAGCTTTTCCCCCCTTTTTTTGAGAGACATCCTTATTACTGTAGAAAAATAGCTTGGTGGGGGCTGCTGTGCTGACAGCTAGAGCTGTTGTCTGTCTGAGATGTGATTCACAGCTCAAAAATAGTCCTTATACACTCTATGGACAAAAGTACTGGGCCACCTACATATTACACCTTCAGCAGCTGCTCGGCCATGGAAACCAATGCCATGAAGTTCCCAGAGCACAGTTTTTGTGCTGATGTTAATGCCAGAGGAGGTTTAGAACTCTGCAGTCATTGAGTCAGCACAGCGGTTGTGACTTTTACACACGATGTGCCGCAGCTCTTGGCAACCGTGATCTGTGTTGCTGTGGTTCAACATCCAATTCTTGAACAAATGAGACTGCATGGCTGAGTGCCTGATTTTATACACCTGTGACAATGGAGCTGAAAACACCTGAATTCAGAGATTCAGAGGTGTGGCCGAGTACTTGTCCATTTACTGTACAGTATGTTCCACAAGTATCACTGTAGCCCTTGAGTTCCTTTAATCCAACTTTATCCTGATTGGCTGCCACTGGCAAATGGAAGGTTTGACCAGCAGGGGGGTGGGGCTTCACTACTCACAGACAGAGCTGTGTATTTGAACATTTAGAACAGTCAGAATTTGAACTTTTGGCTCAAAATATTGCTTGGAAACTTTGATCATGTGACCATCCAGTATTGTACCAGTATACATACACGACATAAAATAAGGAAAAACATAATCCACTGTAAAGCTTGATCCTGGCTGGATAAGCTATTAAGAAATGGATGGATGGATACTTTTCACTGTGGCAGCACCTCTGTGGTATTTACAGCAGCTTTATGTTAACACAATACTGCGTTGCTGCAGGGTTTCAAGTGTTTCGTTCTGCAGATATACTCAATCCAACGCCAGTGCAATAACTGGAAATGTCAGTGTATATATAGACAATACCATCAGATACAGATAGGCATATGTGCACACCCATAGACACACTCATCATTTAATAACATTACCCCTGGTGTAACTTCATTTTGTGTGTTGCTTTGTCTGTCTCCACTCCACATTTTTCATGCCATATTAGCTCCCTCGCTTTTCTTTTCTTCCACCGCTCACTAAACCAGACATCAATCAGCATGGTTTAACGGGTGCTGAAACACAGAAAGAACCTCTCTTCATTAAGGGATCCAATTTAAAGCATGCAAATGGACTTTAGTGAAGAGCCAACATAGCAATCAGATAAATATGGTGACTTTTTCATGTCCTCATAATTAGTGTTGTGCATTTTACCTGATGGAAGGCATTTCTTCCCTGCTTTAATTTTGCTTCCACTGCATTTAAAAAGGAACTTTTTGTTGAAGTTTCTCCTACTATTTGTGATGTGTTTAACAACCTAAGTTAAAAAGAGGTTTGTGGAGCTGCATGTCAGGGAGCAGTTATGCCCTTGACAAGCTTCAGGCACCAGATTTCCTCACAACTGGAACAGGGCACTGGGGGCAGCACTGTCACAGGGCAGCTGAACCACTGAAGTGAAGGGACAGCTGGCAGTAACATAGTAAATGCATATTTCAGTCTTACCCACTACTGTCAAACCACCCAGCAATAAAAAGATAAAGAAGCTACATTATCTCACTTTAATGTGAGTCAGAATGCTGTGGAACCCCAAAATATGTTATTTTACTTTTAACTTTTTCTTAATAATTCAAGCCTAATGGTGATCAGCATTCATAAATTGAATTTTCAAGCATTTTATAGACCTATAGCTCAGTGGTAAATCTGCCAAAGTCCAGCTGAAGCAAACCAAAAGTGTTAGAAGTGAAAAAGCCCAAAGACTGAACACAAAAAAACAGGATGAGAGTGAGTAATTCTTTAGACTGCAAGTCAAGCATCAGCGATCCTGTCGATATGTCTCTGTATGATGGACACTGGCAACTAAATCTGGATGGGCCTTGAGTGTAGAAAGACAGACACTCAGCCCATCCATTAATGGTACCAACTGTTGTAATCCGATCAAGTCGCAACTTAAAGTGTCAAGACTAATTTCTGTCTGGTCCGTCATTGGCCTGGTGCAATCACTGTGATGTACAGGTAGCTTTGTAGCAGGAACCTGAGAAGCTAATGAAAAAAAAAAAAGAAGGCTGCTTTGATTTCCTGAACAGCCGGTTTGTTTTTGTCTCCCTAGTTTACGTTGGTTGTTTTTAGAGATCATGTTGGGTCTTGGTTTGCCATCTCTTTTGAAGTGCTTATTTGATGTTTTAGTTGGCCTCCTGGTTTTAAAAAAAATCTAACACCATTTATTGCTTGTTGTTTCTCTGAAAATATTTTCTAGAATGATGAAGTTAATAATTCAAAGAACAAGGCAAAAAAAAAAAAGGTTAAAAAACCTTTGATCAACTTTGCTCTAATACCAAAGTTGGGTAAACTTGGATGAATAAAAACACATATTCACTTCAAGAGTTAATCAAGGATATACTATTATTGTTTAATACATGTAGTTATTATTAATAGTCAACATATGTGCTGAATCAGCATGTCACAATCAGTGTGTGTCAAGTTTCTTATTCTTACCCCACTACATAATAAATACATGGCATAAAATAATTTGAGTATTCTCTCACTTTTTTTTCAGAAATTCTACCTCTATGCCATCATTCATCCTTCTCTTTGGCCTTGAAGGGAACTCTCTAGTGTGACCGTTTCAGTTTTACAACAAAGCACATGGACAGCTGGCATCTGTCTTGTGTCCAAGGCAGTAATTGACAGCTTACCTGACAAGGGCTCCTAATGTTGGCCTACCATTAGCCTGTAATTGTACATCATCACTGAAACATTTCAAAACTCAGGTTATCGCACATGCAAGAAAAATTTATGACTTTAAGTAATTTGATTACCTGTAAGTTTTTCATGTAATTTTGTAACATATGTGCAATGTGAAACATTGAATTTAAATGGAATCAACTTGATTGATTATATATTCACTTTGTCCAAGCTTTAATAGCCTGGATAAATTTTTAACTGCATATATGTTAGTTGTATTTTCACTCAAAATTATTGCTTCATGTTGTTTGTCTCAGTCATCCAGTGAAGTTGCAGTACACAGTACTGAATCTGTGTCTGTTCAGAATGATGCAGTACATGCTGTCATTCCAAAAGAATCAATCAGTGCATCCCATGATTATGAAACAAATGGAATCAGGGCTAGAAAATCAAACTGGATGGGTACAAATGAGACCCTTGATATGCTATGATTAAAGTTGACCTTAAAATTCACTTTTTTAAGTTTTTCTAATAAATAATCAGACAACAGATGAAACATCCAGGGTACAAATGTCTGCTACTCTACATCATGAACATGAAATTGCTGCAGTTTTACTATTTTTTTATGATATATTCCACTAATGCTAAAAATTAATTAAAAAAAATTTACAGAACAAATTTAAAAGCAATTCAAATTTTGTCTTTAAATGTTCTACTGAAGAGCAGCAGGGGATGTGATGTCACACGTAATTTCAAATGGACTGGATTTGACATAACATTTGTATTCCCATAATAATAATAATAATAATAATAATCAATAAAGAAATAAAATAAAAATAATACATTTATGTATGTTAATTATCAGTAACATGTTAAATATTTTATATAGTGTAAATTATAATTGTATTTATATAGCACAAGGTTCAGTTAGCTTTGCACAGAAACAGAAGGAAATATCAGCTATACTTTTACTTCTTATTCCAAGTGCATTTCAGAGCTTGTACTTTTTCACTTTTACTAGACTAAAAACGTACTTCAGTATTTCAGCTTTTACCAGCATATTTTTATCTGTTCTTCTATTTAGGTAAGGAATGTCTGTATTCTTGCCACCTTTGTTAAATTTCACAGTGAAAATGAATGGTGTGCTACAACAAAAGTATGGTGTGCTACAAGCCTTCATAGAGAAGAGCCATAGTTATTGACAAGAAAATGACAGTGATTATTAGTTCTGGATTTAAGTAGTGCACATTCTTGCTTTGATTTTGTTTGGAGAACAGTGTCCCCTGCGGTGTAGCTGAAGAATGAGGACAGCATTGCCAAGTAATCACCATCCTCCCCCTGCACTGGCTGTGCACTTCAGACGATAACCTCTCTCTTTTTGAGCGGGGGTGAAAGGGGGTGGGCAGGTCACATCCTTATTATCTCTGTGTCACATTAAAGCTTATATACCAAAGCCAGTCCAGCTATTCCAAACCTGGTGCAAAAAACAAAACAACAAAAAACAACAAAAAAAACCACATAGAGGCCTGAATGCACAAGAAAACAAAAAATACACTTTCACCCATGAACCCCCTCACACGCACAGGTTACAGCTACACAGGGATAAATTCTTTGCACAAATTGACTTGAAATATTCACATAAACACCAACGTGTGCAAACCCAAACTGACATAAACTGAACACATCCTCAAGTTGCTACCTGTCCTATTTGTCCTCTCTCATTTCTCCTTTCCATGTGC